>JAKUBE010000079.1:0-34164 GCA_030674755.1 Metschnikowia henanensis | reverse complement strand
CTAAGGCGGCAGACTCAAGTTCTGTTATCGTAAGATGCGCGTGTTCGAATCACGCAGGAGTCACTTCTTTTTGAATTAGAAGCATACTGATAATTTTCATTATTCGATGTGCTTTTTTAAGTTTCATTTGTCGTCATCGATAAAATTTTCCATTTCGCTAGATCGCCGCGCGCCCTTCGTTATCGCGACATCAGGCGTCGAGCTTGGAGTGTATATGCAGGATGGTTCGATTCTATCTTTGGCGAACATGAGAAAGAAATTACCTGAAAAGTTGTATTCCAAAAAAGAAGAACATCATTCTTGTAAGAGCTTTTTCAACGAAGTGTTGTTATGGTCTAGATATTTCTCATCAGTTTGGCTACTTCTTACTCTCTGTTATCAGTTGTTTTTATGTACCAGACCGTGTACTGCACCTGCTGACTCTGCTCTCGGTTATCGAGCCGGGCAGAATCCACGCTCTTTTTGCTTCGAGCACCATCTTTACCGTGGAAGGAGGAACCTAGGAGATAAGTATGGCAAGAAGAAAAAACGCTAATATAGAGAAGACGGCCTCTTCTCGCTCGCTGGCTGCGATCTTCAACGAGAATTCGCCTGAGCAGCTCTTGGCCCCGACTACAGAGAAATCAGAAAAAGACATTTCAAGGCTGCCTGTAATAGAGGAAGACGATTCGGTCGAGACGGCCAAATTCCCACTCAACATCATCTATGAGTTTCAAGATTTGTTGAATAACCATTTGACCGTGCTGAAAGGCGTACAAGCGATGGTGTGCTTGTACTTATGCCAGATCTTTTATATTCACTTGCATAAGGAGAGCGGTATGGACGTCATTTCTGCCGTTGGATTTAACATTGCAAGTGCGATTGTTGCCATGTACTTGAGCCATCGGTCGTTGAAAAAGAAACATGACGCGTCGCCAGAAACGGCGCCGTACCCAGAATTGCCTGCCTTCAACTCGATATATGCGTTTTTCATCCCGTACTCCTTCGTCCTCTTGTTGTCTGACCCATCTGATCCGTTTTTCCAGGTCAACTTGTCCTTGACAAACTTCTCTTTGAAAAACTTGCATCCGGTGGCGAAAGTGTTGTCCGCTTTTGTTTACAACTATATGTTCAGCGACTCGAGCACATTGGACGTTATGCAGTTTGCGCAGGTGGTGTGGATCTATTTCATGGTGGAATTTGCATTGAGCTCATGGAACGAAAAGCACACTTCCGGTGACGAAGGTGAAACGCATGTGACCCGCACAATGGACTCCACTGAAATTCACATTGTGGCGATTTTCATGGTCAACTTGCTTGCCAACTTCAAGGCAACCGCCACTAGTGGAAACATGCCGATTGTGATTGTGCGGATCTTGTCGATCGCTCTCATTGGAGCACTTGCAGTGTCCACCCCTGTATACTATGGCTACCTTCTGTTGCAAAAAGGCGTGGCCCGTTCAGCCGCGTCGCTTCTGGTGGTGTCTGTCTTTGGTGCGGCTTTCTACTTGATCACCAACTATGCGTTTCAGCTTTTCGTGGAGAAGCAGGAGGTTCTTCATTGGTTGTTTTCCTACATTCTGGACTCGGCTTCACGCACCAAACTTCTTCAAGGGTGGCTTGTTGCGCTTGCGGTCGTTGTGCCTGTGGTGTTCTTTTTGGCTTCTAAAGATGTGCTCTCGCTCAATTTCAGACGCAAAATCTGGCATTTTGCTCTTGTCGGTGCGTTGGCGTACCCCGCTCTTGTGCAAGAACCGGCTTTCTCTGCTCTTGCTATCATGGGCTCGACCTTCATTTTCATGGTCCTAGAATGTCTCAGGTGCACCAGGATCACCTTCTTGGGCGATTTCCTCAACAATCTGCTCCATTTATTCCAGGACGAAAAGGACTTGAAGGGGCCCTTGAGCTTGTCGTACATATTCTTGGTGGTTGGCGTTGCCATTCCTATTGGATACGGCGTGTTGCTTGACGACGTGGTTTCTATGAGATCCTACCTCGGCCTTGTTGCTTTGGGCTTGGGCGACTCTTTTGCGTCCATTATCGGCAAGAGGTTTGGAAAGAATAAATGGAGGGGCGAATCGCGTACCCTCGAGGGAACGCTTACCTACGTGGTGGTGACGTTTGCGAGTTTCGTGTTCATTGACTACCTTCTCTTGCCCGAGAGCGCACGCGTCAAAAACTGGGAAAACATTCTCATTGTGTCTCTTGTGGGGGGAGCAATCGAAGGCTCTGCATCGTTGAACGACAATGTGTTGATTCCATGCATCACCTTGATAGCATACGAGTTGCTTAACAAGGTATTTTAGAAGACTGGTGAGGCTATTCATATCGAGAGTTGCCACAGACATTCATAGAAGACATTAATACAAAGACGATAATCATCAGCGGATGGTAATATATTCCGTGGTATCAAACAAAGTACCGTGCAAGACACATTCCGTAGTCATCACGGGCCTGAGGTTTTTTGGAGGTGGTATCAAAGGAGTCGCTCGTGAACATCTGTTGCCGTTTTGCTGCCGGCACATTCACTTTGATACTGAGGTCCTGGAAGAGCCCATTCGAACATTTCTTCAAATACAGCTCCAAGTCCTCAAGGGGAGATGATAAAAGAGAGTCCACAGACACAGATTTGCACTGTGGTGCGGTAATTTGAGGGTGGTGGCACGTCCTTGGCAAATTCAAATCCATAAAAAAATGCGGCTCGTCATAATAATCTGAGCACTGCGAGCACGAGGGCAGAGGCGGCTGGGTGTATTGAGCCCGCGAGTTTACTTTAAATGTGAGCATATGCACCAGATAATCTTCCAATTCAGACTCTTCTTCCGAGTCAGGACGGCTCACGTGCACGTATCCCTTCTGGGACTCCTTGTCATTTTTTAATTTCTCTCTGGTGTTACTTCTTTCCGGGGCCTGGCCAAATTCAGCTATTCCGTCACCACAAAATTGCGCGTCGCACCCACCGTAAGAATCGTCATAGTCGGAGTCGCTGTCAAATACCAACGCGTTCTCATGGTCTTCCGAACGAAGCTGGTCAAGATACCGATAGTCGAAAATGTCCGAGGACCTTGCGTATGCCAGCAGCATCGATGACGCCGACCTCGAAGCTCTCAAATTCGATTGGTAGTATGGCTCTCGAGACAGCCTGCGCACAGATTTGGGGGCCAGAGGAGGCTGGGCACTCACCATGAGAGGGTACTCTGTGGACGGCAGCACTTTAAAATGGTGTGCCGAAAGTTGCACACGGGGATATTTGCTTACGTGATCATCGAGAAAGGGCTCTTTGGCGATCATTAACCGGGTGATGAGAAAGAGAGGAAGAGAAGAAGAAAAAGAGAAAAAGAGAACAAGAAAAAGAGAAAAAGAGTTGTTGGCCAAGATAAGTCCGGATTCTTGGGGCCGCGTGTACACTGACGCGCATCGCTATCTATAGGACGATAAGCGTGTGTGCGAGCGCGGTGAGCTCTGATAAGCAACAGGCTATGTGAAGGATGTTTACTATTAAAGGAAAGCTGGCACATACAATTATGAAACACGTTCATTAGCACAGAGGTGTTTTGGTGTTTGTAGAGGCCTTTGGAGCTGTAGGTTATACGTGAAAGACGTTTCCAGCTATTCAGTATTTGATGACGCGAAACTTGAAGGAAAAGTATTAGTGTTCTTCAAAGCTTCTGGGGTGAGAATTGCCTGGTGATTGCATCCCACGTGCGCCGGCCCCAGGCTTATGGCAATACAGCCGTTCGCTAATTAGGATATTTGTCGTATGAATTGCTGCCATATAAACCTGTGATGTCGGCTTCATAGACATCATTTCAAAACCACGCATTGCGGAGCTCGCAAATCCCCTAACAAAAAATACGCCTGAGTGTATTGGATTTTGGGGTCCGAGCACCTAACGCCGTTTGGTCAGGACACGACCTTCGCGGTAAGGTCATCTATGGCGCCATCAAACAAAGAAGTTTGAATCCCCAGGTGAAAAAACAAGGGAGATATATATATAATACTTCGAGGAGTAGGCAGTCATCAGTAAGACCGAACCTCGCCAAAATTTCGTCTTCCTGTAGATAGGTTATCAAGCCTGTGCACGTCTGCACATCTGACACACACAGTTGTCATAAAGTCCAACAGAGTGTCTTATAGTAACGCACATTCACTACACACACACATCGAGTGCACTCTAAAGTGTAGAATGTATCCCAATTAAAAACCACTGGGCAACGTCGCTGTGTAAGTTTGAGGGTCTCTCCATGACTGAAACAGTTCAATCGAAGTTCGTTCTCATTCGTTTGCTAAACGGCTTGTGAATGTGTATAGATCGTAGAGCACGCTGTGTAAACGGTGCTAACGGTGCTAACGGTGCTCACACAGGGAAGGCTTCTCATATGATGTGCTTCTTTTATTGGCGGCTGGCCAAGGGTTCTTACCATTGTTTGCCGACTCATTCCTGACCTGATGCCAGAATATGAACTTGTAGGCGATCGTGGGACCAATTGGAATTACCTTAGAGACATGAGTACCCCTCACAAAGTTAAAAATGAGCGCTTTCAAGTACGCGATATCGATTGGACAAGCATGCTTGTTTATTTTTTTGATTGCATGAATCAGAGCATGAGCTACGTCCTTTCACTCTTTGTCTAAAAGCTTACAGAATCGCGTGAAAAGGATGTCACCATAAAAGAAGGACGAAAACATTATACCACCTTCATGCTCATTATACTAATGGATCATGATTTTTCGGTGTAATAAAGAAAAGTACATGACCGCAAAATTGGCCTCCGCACCCAAGGTTATATACTTCGGCTTCGGAGACTTCAACGTCAAAGCTTTTAGGGTTGTTTTAGCTTGTAAAAGCTGCGTCTCAAAAACAATCCGTAAATTGACTTGCTCCTCCAGCATGAGTTTTATTAAGATACCCCATGATTTGACCGTGCGAGAGAGGAGGTCAACGGTTTTTGAGTAGCCTTTCAGGTGAGAATCAGGCTTACCTTCAGAATTGAAAAGCAGCAAGAGTTTCGCGTTGAGCTGAATCAATTTGCATATCAAGACTTGTGCTGCGCTTTTGCTGTGCTTGTAAAAACTCAACAATTCACTCGAGTCGATAATGTTCTTATACATGTCTTGCGCAAACGCAAGTTTTCTTTCAAGCACTTCCTGAGGGACTGAGGTAGCTTTAACCATTGATTCGAGGCCACGAAGATCTCGAATGAGCGGTTCGTTCAGCCATGCGATCCCTGGGTTCTTGAAAATGATGGCATCCATCAAATATCTTAATCGTGATATAAATGTTTCTAGTCGGTCGTCAACTACTTCCGGCTTTATCTTAATTGGCTCGTTAATATCTTCACACAGATGAATATCTTTTCTTGGTAATTGCTTCTGCGAACTGGTCAAAAATCCAGTAGTGTTTTTAGTCAGAGAAAGGTTTGCCCTAGGGTCTGGCGGCTCTATGCTTTTTTCTTCCATGTTCAATCCGACCACCAAAGAGCAAAAGATACAGGGCAATATGAGTGGAGATTGCATTTGTGAGTATTGGTCGAAGAGATGATTAATGTAACAGGATCCGGCTATCGATATATATCCATCGTACGAATACAAATATGAATATTCAATCCTGGGGATAATTATGCGTTTGCTTGATTTAACCTGCAGTGGGCAGTTGGGACGTCTGAAACTGATACGATAGCATAGAATTGTGCACCGCCAGATCGTGCGTTAGAGTTCACCTGTGATGAAACGGCTCTAAAGCACAGCTTTGGGCATCGAAAACTACTAGAAAATCAGATCCACAGCTCCATTGCAAATCCGCGTCACTAAACGCAAGTATAATCGTACTTTCTGCATTTACGGACAAGATAATTCGAAATTTGGTCTCGCCTCAAAGGATCGTCGGAATTTAAAAATTAGCTTTGGCGGAGACTGTTATCTTTACAAGAAAAGCGCAAATTCGATTTCGTGCTTGTTTCGTAACGCTAAAACATCTGGACTCTGGGATGTTTCGCAATGATATCGGCTTGTCTTGCCCAACTAGGTGATTCATGTTGATAAAAGCCACAATAACTCTACAATTTTTTTTTGTAAAAAAGTCCTGGATGCGGGCAGATTTTCATTGCAATAACAATAAGCATTCATATCTCGCTTCGGGAACCAGTATTTCAAGCCTCAGTTAATTTCATCGAGATCTGAGATCTATCTCGCATAGGGTCAATAAATGATGAATTCATGCGCGCTTTTGCAGTGGCGTCGGGTCAAATGGCTCATATCCGTTCCAAAATAACTTTTTGGATCTCGAGTACTCAAAACAATCCCGGCGTATCAGCAGCCAGCTGTTCTTGGTCCTGATAAAGCTTTGCGCTTTTGATTGACTTGAATTCAGCCCGCCTCAGATAACCAATCTGAAATTGTGGAATGAGATTGCTTATCGGTCTGTATGGAGGCACTCCTTATCGGAGCGCATACTTCGTCTGCATAATCTCCTCCACAGTTCCCCATCCCTTTCTCACCGAATTAATTAAACTTTTTCTGCCCATTCGCGGGAGGGTAGCCACAATCCGTACAGCCCCTTTCCTCTTTTATTCTATAAAATTTCAAGAAGTATATCAAGAGGCGCAGCCGAGATAAGCTATCAAAACCGCGGAGAATCGGGCGTTTAACAGATCTCAAAACTGCTGAAATTTAGCGTGGAACTACGAGGTCGACGCTGGTTGATAGGCAGTACAAGTATTCTTATCAGCAACCTTATCGGCCAAGTACCTTTTTCAGCATAGACATAAGCCACACTTATTTTTTTTGCGAAACAATACTGGAATTTCAAATTGGAATCAGTTGGCAAGCCCTCGAGCTCTTGCAATTACTCAAAATTTGTTCCATTTAGCCTTCCCCCTTCTGAAATTAAGCAGACATCCCAATAACTCTGAAACATGGCGATGATTCTGTCTTTTCGAGGCTCGGAGCAAGCACCGCCTCCGCCTACAAACGCCTCGCGGAATAGACGCTCATCCGCATCTCGGTCTTCGGGACCACATTTTGCCAAAAGCCTTGATATCTTTGACTTTTCCGCTTTACTGAATAGTTTGCCCCCTAATACCGGGCCAGCAGGACTGGCAATCATCACCCAAGGCCCGAATACGCTGTCTTCGTCCAATAAAAACTTGAGCCATGTGCCATGCAAGTTTTTTAAACAGGGCATTTGCCAGGCGGGAAAGGCGTGTCCTTTTAGCCACAGCTTAGATGGCACTTCATCTGCGGATAAACTTCCGTGCAAGTATTTTCAAAAAGGGAACTGTAAGTTTGGCATGAAATGCGCTTTGGCACACATTTTGCCGGACGGAACAAGGGTGAATGTAAAACATACGTCATCGTCACGCCGTTCCAGCGACCGGCATGACCACTCTAGAAGCCATAGCGGCGGCTCTCCTAAAAACAGCTTATCACATGGCTTTATTTTTCTGGCTGGAGGGGGTAAAAACCTGGGCTCATTATCTGTTACTGGAAAGCAGTATGCAGAGTATCCTGATACTAAAGGTCACGATTCCCTGAATGGTGTATATGAGGGGATCCCGCCAAAGTTCATCTCTCCGAGCACGTCAGCTTTTCTAAGAGAGTCCAGTTATATTCTAGCCGATGGTTTGAACCCACAATCTGGAAAAGACGGGACGCCCGGCTTTCGTAATACTGAGTGGCTGTACAATTCTGTGTCGAGATCTTTTGCGCAACCTAGGGATGAAGTTTTGTCTCAGCAGACAGACGAGATGAGTCTTTTGAACGCCCATAGCTCGCATCAACTGCTCTTTGCATCAAGTGCTCCACTTCCCACGAACGAGCTAGTTTTGTCTGACTTCAGTTTACAGCCTCCTTTTCAAGACACGAATCTTGACAGCCAGAGGCCTTCTTTGCGACCAAAATGGAGCGTATCGTCATCACCGTTGTTTGACATGAATCCGAATTTTCGGGGGGACTGTGCTGTTGCGGACGACGCGGATGATGATTCCGAAGACATGTTCTACGAGGACTATATTCCAGCTTCTTTGGGGAGTCTTATATTGACGCCGCAGGAGAAAGTAAGGCGTGCTTCAAGGTCACAATCGGGGACACTCCTCGTGCGGCCAGACATTCAAATGGACTCGCAGGCCGAGTCCAAATTGGCGTTTCCCCCAATGCTAGATGGGTGCATTCAAGGACAGGGAGAGCTATTCCAGATGAACTAGCTGCGCTGGCACATCGGAAGAGTTTTTAGAATTAAGAGAACACGACGGGACGATTTATAATAGCCAGGATTTAACAAAGGCACATCAGGTTGATGCAAGGCCTGGGTGGACCCGTGCAAAAGCTAGTTATATCATGTTAGAGACGAAAACCACGACACAGGGATAGAACTTAGAGAATTGTTTAGATTGATTTAGATTGCGGTATACGCACAAGAAAAAAGCTCAGACATCAAGCTCAGACATAAGAAAGCTCAGACATAAAGCTCACCAGGGAAGTATCATTACGCTTCTGCAGAACCTATTTACAATTTTTGAGGAGGCGGTGCTCTATAGATGTCAGCACACTCTTTCAAGTGGTGTTCTAGCGCCTTGATGTCGGCCATGTCCATCTGCGGCTTCAAGCCCCGGATGTGGTCGCTGTCAAAGATCGTGCCCACGAAAACCACCTCATTCGAGTACGGGTTCATGGTCAACACGATGTTATCGCAGACGGTCTTTTCCGTGCGCGTGGGCTGGGGCGAGGCATCCCCCGAAACCACCATTTCTTGTTTTGTCGTCACCTGCACTACAAACTGCACCAACGAAGTCACGTCATTGGCATCTGGGATCGGCACAAACACCACCAACTTCGGGTTTTTCTCCACGCCGAGCAAGTTCCACTTCAACTTCAGCCCAATGGGGAACGTACGCACTCGCGCAGTCAACGACTTGATCACCTCGGATCCGGCTATGCCATCCAACTGCGTCTGGATATACGACTGTCTTTGATTGATGGGCAACGAGCAGGCCGCGGCAAAGATCTTGTTTGTTTTAACGTACTTATCTACGGCCAGCTCCTTCCAGTCGTTGAACTGGAGCTTCAACTTGGTATCGTTCTTAAATCGAGAGATTGAGTAGGTGTTGAGGCCAAAGAGCCCGATCCGCTTGAAAAGCAACTTGGGCCACGAAACTAAGGGCGCCAGCATATACTTAGGAGGCACGTAGTAGTCGCTCACCACGCCAATGGCCTTGATGGGCATCGTGGTCATGGCAGCGCCTTTATCTTTTGACTTTTTCACCGGCTGCTGGTTTTTTTCATCGGTAGCATACAGCCTGCGCAATCCGATCGAAGATACAGCGAACGGAGACGCGTGTGCTTTCGCCCAGGGCACCGCCACGGCCGCAGAAGCCTGGATTCCGCTCGCCCGAGTTCTTGCTATTATGCTGATCATGCTTTCAGAGCCGCCTCACGCTGCGTGTGGATTTATCAGGTCTCTAGGTATTTTGAGAACTTTGACAGACCGTCGCACTCGATACCAGGGTGCGAAAAAAGAGCCCGGGCCTCGCGCACTGGAATAAAACCTCGGTAGTTCGGATACTTTATTCATGGATGGTTGTGCTTTCTTTCGGGGTCGGGGGTGTATGGCCCGATTAGGTAGCTGTTTATGCGATTCAGGTGTGGAGAGGAAGCATTTACAAGGATACAATAGGAGAAGTAACTCACGCGAGGCGTGCTGTGGATGGATGCAAAAGGACTTGTGAGCGTTCCGAAGATCTTCCTCGCACTCTGAAAAAAAAAAATCAGAGCGCGGTCGGACCCCGTTAATTCGATCATCGATATTGCAATGTTGCGTAATCTGTCTCGATGAAGTTAAAAACATTCACAGGTTTGTAATAGTCGACTTCGACCCCGCTGATTTGCTAACCCCAATCATCCAAGTAAAATAGTCCACGTTATCGTTGATCGTGTTAACAGGGTTTCACTGCAACTGTAGTGTTGCGAGTTGGCGTAATAGTAATCTAAATTAGGGCAAGAGCACGACAAAAGTACGTCATAATTACGAAAAAATAACAATTTCTCCCGTTTCGAAGAGGTCGGGTCGAACGAAAAAGGTGTCAGGAAATTGCAGCCCTTAGTGAAACTACTCGATCGCAACGTGGCAACAGTGAAAATGCCAGTGTCAAAGAAGTCTTGAAAAAATGAGGCCAGGCGACGATGCACTGGTTTGAAACCTCGTGGTAAGACATTTGAAAATGGAGCGAAATTGAGCGCCCAGCTTTCAGAGCTGACAAATCTGAAAGTGGTGGCGACGTGGAGATGAACGTTGGAGAGGTTGTTGAAAAGAATGGCACCCACGGAATTTTGTTAAAAGGTCTTTGCAACGAAGCAGCTAATCTATTCGAGCATCGCTTGAGTCTGTAGATGAAGAGTAAAGAGCTTTACATACAAGTAACTAGAAGATAATATCGTATTTTCACAGTGCTGAGGGAAGAAGGAAAGAGATTCTGAACAGATGGAATCTGTTTGTTGTTCGGCGATGTAATTCATGCTGATACAGAATCTGGAATGTCTGCGACGGAAATACGTCGAGAGTACGACAAAATACCAAGATACGATTCTGGTTCCATCCAAGAAAGACTCAAAAGCACCAGCCCAATTTTGAAACCTCTGATCAGATTATCAAAAGAAAAACACGATGACGAGCCCTGAAGTCGTGAACTGACATTTTCTTATACAGTAACTTTCTTTTTAAAGAATCATCGTATTATAGGGTGCTATGGTAGTAATACGACCTGAAGTCGCAGCTGCCGGTCCCGAGATGAGCTCGCGCGCAGGCCCGCAGTGCAGCAAAAAGAATCGCTTATCTCACCAGCCAATAAACCACACCAGGCGTGAAAATTCCCCCAAATGCCCGCTGCCAACAAGAAGCTCGCGCCGGAAAAAGAACGCTTCCTTTCCTGCTGCGGCGACATCTCGCTCGAGCTCGTGGCGTCGCTCAAACTGGCCAAGGACATCAACCTCAACGGGCTCATCACGCGATACGCGAAAAAGCACCGGTTGAAAAACCAGCCTCGGCTCACGGATATCATCGCGTCGATCCCGGACCAGCACCGCAAGTACTTGCTTCCGAAACTCAAGGCCAAGCCCGTGCGCACGGCGTCGGGAATTGCCGTGGTCGCCGTCATGTGCAAGCCCCACAGGTGCCCTCATATAGCATATACGGGCAATATTTGCGTCTATTGTCCCGGCGGGCCAGACCTGGATTTCGAGTACTCGACCCAGTCTTATACGGGCTACGAGCCCACGTCGATGCGGGCGATCCGCGCGCGGTACGACCCGTACGAACAAGCCAGGGGCCGTGTGGAACAGCTCCGTCTGTTGGGCCATCTGATCGATAAAGTCGAGTACATTGTCATGGGCGGCACGTTCATGTCGTTGCCGCTCGAGTACAGAGAAACGTTTATTGCGCAGCTCCACAACGCGTTGTCGGGGTACAACGGGCGCAACCTTGCGGAATCGATCAAATACTCGCAGCAGTCGCAGACCAAATGCGTGGGCATCACCATCGAAACGAGGCCCGACTATTGCACGGAAACGCACCTCAGCGACATGTTGGCCTACGGGTGCACGCGGTTAGAAGTCGGCGTGCAGTCCGTGTACGAGGACGTGGCCAGAGACACTAATCGAGGCCACACAGTTAAGGCCGTGTGTGAAACGTTTGCCGTGGCCAAAGACGCAGGATACAAAGTGGTCAGCCACATGATGCCGGACTTGCCCAACGTGGGCATGGAGCGCGACCTCCAGCAGTTTGTGGAGTACTTCGAGAATCCCGCGTTCCGCACGGACGGGCTCAAGATCTACCCAACTTTGGTGATTCGCGGCACCGGGCTCTACGAGCTCTGGAAGAAGGGCCTCTACAAGTCGTACCACGCCAACGCGTTGATCGACTTGGTCGCGCGCATCATGGCCCTCGTGCCCCCATGGACCCGGATCTACCGTGTGCAGCGAGACATCCCAATGCCATTAGTGACCTCGGGTGTGGAAAACGGAAACCTTCGTGAGTTGGCCCTCGCCCGAATGAAGGACTTTGGCACGCTGTGCCGCGACGTGCGCACGCGGGAAGTGGGCATCCAAGAAGTGCATCATAAAGTGCTGCCGGACCAGGTCGAGTTGATCCGCAGAGACTACTATGCCAACGGCGGCTGGGAGACGTTTTTGTCGTACGAGGACCCGAAACAGGACATTTTGATCGGGCTCCTCCGCTTGCGCAAGGCGCTGAAAAAGCACACCTTCCGCAAAGAGTTCACCGCCCAGCCCACGTCGCTCGTGCGCGAGCTCCATGTTTATGGCTCGGTGGTCCCATTACATTCGCGAGACCCGCGCAAATTCCAGCACCAGGGCTTCGGCACGTTGCTCATGGAAGAGGCCGAGCGCATTGCTAGGGAGGAGCACGGCTCCAGCAAGATTGCGGTCATTTCAGGCGTCGGCGTGCGCAATTACTATGCCAAGTTGGGCTACGCGTTGGACGGGCCGTACATGTCCAAGATGCTAGATTAGGAATTGGCAGCGCACCGTGTGAAACAGGAGCGGCGAAGGAAGTAGGCTTTATTTCTTTATTCTATGCGAGAGACGAAGTCTCGACCACTTAGGCGGGTTAGCCTCGGTCGATGGCACGACCCAGACTTACTACTACAGCCAGCCCTCGATCCCAAACAAGCCAACAGTCGAGGGTTTCGTGACTTTCAGCTAGTATTTTGAAAGTTGGTGCTATCAAGGGGTTGCTTCACATACATAAATCCAATATTTATTAGTTTGTCCTCGCCGCTCTATCGGTTCAAAATAGTTTTCACTAAAATGGGCACTGATCCGCGTTTTTAAGAGATCTAGGGTAAATGAACGTAAGTAATTGACTTGAATGTAAAGGCTCAGAACCCATTTGTCGTCCTCAGCTCGCGTTAAACTTGTGTTGGCATAGCATCCAATTTGTGTTGGTGCGCTGCTGCACCAAAAGTGTAAGACTACAAAAGCTACACATCTGATTGAAGTCGTGCAATGTGATGAGTGAAAGCCTCCCGGAAAGAACCCTACGTTCATTGTGTCACTAGTCGTTGGCTTCTAACCGATAAATGAAGCCAAATGTGAAGTGTTCAAGTGCTAGATTCTTCCCAAGGACCCTCATGGAAGACACTAGCGATATCGAGCATGGTCACGTGTTGGATGTTTGACATTCTTCAATAGCTATCGAGTGTGTACTAGGGTTTGAATAAATCAAAAAACTAGATGAACTGGGAGGCCGGTAGACCTGTCGACAAAAATAATACTTGCCGCAAGAGATATAAAATGCGAAGAATTGACAGTAATCTCTCCGAATGATCTACACCAGCAATTTCGTGAGATAAGAGTATGTTTGAAGTTTCCCTCATTCCTCGTATGGAGCTCCGAATAGTATGCATTTGAATAAAAAGTCTTGTAATGAGGTCAGACTGTAGTTGAGCGGATTCTTGGAAGGGTTCTTCGAAGCACAGATTAATATCAATGACAGAACTTGCTCTGGCATCTGAAAATGTTGCGAGGATTATCGTGATCGTGCTCATGAATTTCATCTACAGTGAATACCATCGTAAATCGATAGTCAGCCAAGTACTAAAGATAGCGGGATCATTAGATGGGTGACTGGCTGGGTCCTCAAGCTTAGAGGGTGCGATATGTAGAGATCAAAAGCGGTATTACTTTCAAAGAAAGACGCCACGAAAACCCCATTCTCTACTTATACATCAGCTTCGAACCAAATCTTTCTATAGATCAGCTTCGAACTAAATCTTCACAGAAGACGTTTGTGCTCAGAAAGGCACTGATGCCAGAAGCTTTCTAGCATTAAGGAGACATAGCTGCTTTTGAATAACTGTAATCGTACGCAATGAGTAAGTAGAATCTAGGAAACGGGTAAGCTGTGCACGCAATCTCTTATTGGGAAGCTCATAAAATCTTTTGCAGAACGTACATGTGAGTTTAATTGTTACATTTACTTTGATTGAGATGGCCTTTCTCGAGACCAAATTGGGATATAGCAGCAACGCTTCTTTCTATATCGGCCCCCATACCAGATGGTGTGTCTTCAACGAGCGATCATCAGCAACAGAAATTCACTTCTCAATTAAAGTCACTTCAAAAGCATCTCCCGCGATCAAAATGCTTGATCCCAAATTAATTTAAGCCATGGTGAAGCTCCAAAGAGTTGGTAAAGTGATCCATGCTGTTCTACAGTGCAATTTAGAAGTCTGTGTCTCAACTGAAGCGATTGAGGGTAGTCAAGCTTCAATGAACTTTGATCTCAGCACTCCGGTTTGCTCTGAGATTGTCTAAGGCCGAAGAAAACTATAAGTATTTATACGAGTGGTGGCGTGAAATTATCTCCACTCAGGCTGTCGTCTTCTGAGGGGAAGCAATATATACAAATTGGCGAGAATACATTGGCGCAAGAGTCTTTAGTTCAAAAGTGCTCTAGAGCGTTCTTTGAGCACGCCATCCAATTACAACTTTCGTAAACATCAAAACTAAGAGGATATCGCTCACTTTCATTTTTTCTTTGCAATTGCGAATGCAACAAGGAATTGGCCTTCATGATAATGATGTTCACGATGAATCACGAAACCGCGCAATATTGATCTGACTACCGTCATCTCCAAACCCTGAGATGAATTTGCGCCCTATTAGAGGTTCTGTTCTTGAAAAGGTCTTGCTAAGGGACAGGCACCCGAGCCAGAGCACCTCATGATGCAATAACTCTCTTAAAGAAAGACGTCGTTAGATATAGTACAAATATACACAGGGAGATGCTGGGGATTATGCGAGCAGGGCCAAGCTCCGGTGGTCTGCTCTGAAGTGAATGCAAATAGTTTACAGATTGCGTGGCGACAGCAGCTCACCGGTGCGCAAAGTACTGCCGATGGCTCTGCCGGTTGCCTTGATTGGGATGGCCTCCCTCTCGCGACCACCCGGGAATGTCTTCGCCAGATCCGCCCACGGGCCGCTCGAGAACCACGTTTTCGAGCCCCAATGCGTCACTAAGCCAGGGGTGGTTGATCATTCCGCCGGCATCGGCACGGTTCTCGGGCTGCAACGTCAACATGGGAAGAAGGAAATCGGCGATATCCGCCGCGTCGCCCACGGGGAACTTGTATTTCTCAATCAACACGTCTTTCAAGCCCCAGGGCTTCAATTTTGAGATCCGCTGGAGCTCGCCCTTGTTGTTGAAGAACTCGCGCGCGTTGTACCCTTCTTTCAACATGGGGCGCGGGAAGTACCCGATCAACTCGATGATCTGCGCAATGTGGTCGTCGTCCTTGGTGTAAGACTTGCCGTTGCGCGGATCGAACAAGTAGTCGCCCGTCAACAACTCGAACATCAAGCATGCAAACGACCAGAGGTCGGCGGACGCGCCCCAATGGTACCCAAGAAGAACCTCGGGCGACCGGTACTGCCGGGTCTGGATCTCATCCGTGAAATGATGGTGCACCCAGCACGCGTTGCCCAAGTCTGCGATTTTCACCGAGATCAACTCGTCCTCGTTGATGACCATCGGGTCGTTGAGCCCTTGGGTACTGTTTGGGTGCCCGAAAAACGCGCCCGGGCCGCTTCCGTTGTGGGAGATCGACATCGAGTTGAGCGAGTTGTTCAAGCTCTTTTCGTTTGCCTCGGAATCCTCGTTCTCGGAGTTGTTGACAAACGACCCGTGGCTATGCACAGGCTTGATTCCGTTGTTCTGAGGCGTGGTTTGTGCGTGGGCCTGGCCGTGGCCAGCGAAAGTTGGGTGGGACTCGCTGTTTTTGTTGGAAACCTCATTGGAAACCTCATTAGACGACTCCATAAACGAAGACAGCACCATCACCGGCTTGACCGGGGTGTTGCTCGTCGTCACGGGAATGCCCTGAACATTCGCAAACGACTTGCTGAACGACCGGAGAGGAGATGGCAACGGCTGAGACCCGGTAATGAGTGTTTGTCTGCGCAGGCCCCGGCCGTTTCGGCCGAAGTTGGGCGATTTCGGCACGTCCGAGATCGACTTGACCCGCTGGAGAGGCGTGTTGACTTGAGGGCTGGAGGGCGTTTCGGAGCCAGCACCAGCTAAAAAGTTGGACCGCGATTTCGTGCGCAGCAACTTCCTCTGGAGCTTAACTTGCTGCTCCTCTTCTTCGACCATGCGGACAATCTGCTCGACGTCGCCGATTTCTATGAGCACGTTCTCGGGCTTCAAGTCCGTGTGGATCACGCCGCACATGCGGTGCAAAAAGTCCAAGCTGGACAAGAGCTGTTTGGCAATCTGCTTCACAAACACCACGGGAATCCCGCGGTGCTTGTATCTGCGGATAAGCCCGAGCAAGTTCTCGCCCAACACCTCGAAAACCATGCACACGTGCACGCCGTTGGGGCCCTGGTGGGTGAACGTGTCGAGAAGCTGGATCACGTGCTCGTGGCCCGGGTGCCGCAAATCTGCGGTCGTCACTTTATCCAAAAGCTTGATTTCGTCGATCGCCGTGTCGGTGTAGTGTTTGGCGCTGCGCACGATCTTCATCGCCACGTGGCACTGCTTGTCGTTGTCTCGGGCCAACCACACCGTGGAAAAATGGCCCCATCCGAGTTTCCGCACCAACGTGTACTTGTTGTTCTTGTACGTCTCGCCGATGTAGCAGGGGTGGTAGCCGCCAGGCACGTAGTCCTTGAGGTCCTCCTCGTTTTCGGGGTTGACGTTGGCGAAGTCGTCTTCGTCGTCGTCGTCTTCTTCTTCTTCATGCAAACGGCCGCCGTTTTCGTCCGGAGCAAGGTCGCGGTAATCCGCACGAAACGCCGAGAAGCTTTCGGGGTCATGTGTGTTCTCGTCCTCGTTTTCCGAAACCAAATCTAAATCCTTGGAACTCTTAGAATTCTTGGACGGCGCAGACCCCGGATCTTTGCGCTTGGCTTCTGCGTGCTCCAGACTGTACTCGGAGCCGTCGAGCGTGTTCTGCCTGTCGAAAAAACCGCCGGGGTTTATTTGCGAGTACAGCTCCGCGAGGCGGTCTTTCAACGAGGCCAAATGCGACTCGGACTGCTCGTCAAAAGTCGTGGTTATCGGCGCCAAATCGGGCCGGAACGACTTCACCAGCGGCGACAGCGTCGCGGTAGACGCCAGCCCGATAAGAGGGAGAAATCCTAGTGCCAGCGCATCGCCTGGTGTAATACTATTATGGCGAGCAGCGGGCTTTTCGGCCTTATAGGAGAGATGCGACTGGGGTTGGCATTCTTGGTTGGCATCGGCTTTCTGGATCGCTATGGAGAGGTTTGATTTTTTCGAAAGGGGCATTAGACGGTCGTGGCTTGTTTCTGGGGTGTATGCCGTTGCAGCTGGTGTCTTGGAGGCAGTTGTTGCCGGTGCTTAGGGTGTTTTTGTGTGCTAAATATGCCTGACGTGATGTGTGAGTATGGGGCCAACAGACCACTATAAAAAGAGTTTGTCAAATCTTTTTCTATAAAAAAACGCTAGGCTCGAAGAATAGTTTCGTATGCTTCAGATCAAAAAATACGAGAAGCCCTGGACGGTGTTTATTCAACGGTCTGTTCCTGGAGCTTTCCTGTTCTCGCTCGTTATTTTATTTTTTCACCTCGACTCGGTTTTCCGGGTGGGTACTTTCTTCCAGCCTGAGGTTCAGCCCTAGTGTTGGAGACTTCAGCAGTTCCCTTATTTACTTTTGATAAAAGCAGACAATCACAAATTTACCAGTAGCTTGATGTATATCTTTGGCACCGAAGAAGACTGGGTCGCTGTTTATTCCTTTTTGCGTAGAACGATTTGGGAAGCTGGGCTGGGTAGAGTCGATGGGGAAAGCGAGCAGTGGGGCCGGGCGGTCACGTGACGGGGCTGGTATCGGGCGAGAATCTGATTGAGTAGTGGGAAGGTTCGTTTGTAGTCTTCGTTTTTTTGAAGTGACTGTTTTTGAAGTTTTGAAAGAAGCTTGAAGTTTCAAAGAGGGGTCTAGGAGGTGTTTATGAATGTCCAGCACGAACGTCATCTATCCACCTTCCTGTATCAACCGTGTGCTTCACTTTGTTCTGCTATGCTAACAAATTAGGTGCGCACGTGCAGTGCAGCCTGCAATGTTCTGCCCTTTGGAAGGTCGTGAAAGACTCATTTAATTTACGGATTTCATTAGTTTTGCTATTGAGTTGTATCAGATGGCGAACTCCCCCAAGTTGTCGCCGGACATGGAGCCAGCGCCGTCTACATTAATTGTCTTCTCATCTAGTGTATTACTAGCTATACAATTCGACTGACGGACTTCCGCGCGTCAGGTTTCCTATGCCAGAGCATAACATAACCCAAACGGTCTGTTTAGTCAAGCTCCATCTCGTCATCCTGGGTCTTTGGGGTCTCCTTGGACTCCTCCGCGCCGCCCTTGGAGGCTTCTCTGGCAGCGGCCATCTTCTCGGCCATCGCGGCCATTTGCGAGGCTTCCTGCTTCTGTCTCAAGGCCTGCTTCTTCTCCTCTTGGTCGGCCAAGTAACGGCCCTTGATCAAGTTACCGGTGGAGGCCAACTCCTCGTACTTGGCGATGTACTTGGCCTTGGTCGAGTCGTAGCCGTCGTCGTACAACCAGTCGGCGGTCTTGGTCAACAAAGCGCCCAACTTCTCCTTCTCGGCGTCCGAGGCGAAGTCCTTGTACTGATCCTCCAACTTGCCTCTCAACTCGTAGATGTACTCCTCCAAAGCGTTCTTTCTGTCCTCGGTGTCGGCCACCAACTTGTCGGCGACGGTCATGGCGGTCTCCTTCTCGAAGAAAGCGTTTCTTTGCTCCTCGGTCAAGGCAGAGGAGAACATCTCGATCTTCAAGTCGTCCTTCTTGACAAGCTTCTTGACCTCCTTGTACTCCGGCTCCGCGTCAGCGTCGGCCTCCTCGCCTTCCTTCTCGACCAACTCCTTGACGATCTTCTCCACGACGGTGTGGGCGGACTCGATGGTGTAGAAACCAGAGGGGTCGTTTCTCAACTTCAACTTGACAGCGATCGAGCTCTCGCCTTCAGCTGGAACAACACCCTTGATGGCCCACTTGGCAATCACAGGCTCAACGCCCGCGGGGAGTTCCTCCTTGTTGGTGTACCTGGCCTCAACCTCAAAGTCGCCCTTTCTGAACAAGGTGATGATCTTGGTGGAGGGGAACGCTCCGCCTCTGGGGAACACCTCGAGGTGGTCGTCGTCCTCCTCGTCCTTGTCCCAGAAGTACGAGACGGAGTATGGGTTGAAGTCCTCGAACTTGAAAGGTCTAACTCTCATGGTTGGGGAGTGCATGGCACAGATGAAAGCGTTGCCTCTGGCAATGGCCTCGTCCTGGATCAAGGTGGTCGACAAGGTCTTGCCGAAGATCTCGCCCAATTTGCTCTTCAAGGCCGGCACTCTGGTGCAGCCACCAATGATCTCGATGGAGTCAAGGTCGGAAGCAGCAAGGCCGGCGTCTTTCAAGGCAACCTCGATGGGCACGTGGATTCTGTCCAACAATGGCTTGACGTACTCCTCCAACTCGTCTCTGGTCAAAGACGAGGACACGTCGATGTCGTTCATGAGCGACTCGATGTTGATGGGCGCCTGCGTGTTGGCAGACAACACCTTCTTGACTCTCTCGGCGGCAGCAAGCACCCTGTAGAAGGCCTTGGGGTTCTCTTTGACGTCGATCTTGTACTTGGACTTGAACTCCTCGGCAAAGTGGTTGGCGATCGCGTGGTCAAAGTCACGGCCCCCGAAGTGCTTGTCGTAGGCAGAACCCAAGATCTTCAACTCGCCCTTCTTGACGGCGGCGATCGAAACCTGGTACGAGGAGTGGCCAATGTCGACAAAAGCGACTTTTTTGGGCTCGTCCTCGGGCAAGTCGTTTTGCTTGAACACACCATAACCGACGGCCGCAGCGGTGACCTCGTTGACGATTCGCACGGGGTTCAAACCCCCGATTTTGCAGGCGTCGGCGGCTGCGCGTCTCTGTTTTTCGGTGTACCAGACGGGGACAGAGATACACACGTCGGAAATAACCGCCTTGGTCTCCTTGGCGGTGATATCCTTGATTTTGCCAAGGTACATGGCGGCTAACTGCGTGAAGGTGAACTCCTGTTGTTCACCCGCAAATCTGACCTTGGCGCTAACCTGTCCATCTGCGTTTTCCACCAAAGCAGGAGCAAAGTACTTCTTCTCGATCGCAAAGTCCGGGTCGTTGAAGTTCAAGCCCAACACCCGCTTCAAGTTGTCGACGGTGTTTTTTAAGTTGGACGTCTGTTGGTCCTTTCCAGACTCTCCGATGGACCTGTTCTTCATTCCAAACCCAACGAGGGAAGGCGTGGACCGGTTCGACACCTCGTTGACGATGATGTCGATGCCTCTATTTATCGCACAGGCAATAACCGTGTTGTTGTTTCCGAAATCAACACCTAATGGGGCAGACATGGTGTGTAATGATAACTTCTGTAGTGTTGGAAAAAAAAAGAGATCGTTTCCTCTGTGCGCTAAGGCAAGGTGTCGATAGTTAAGCACGAAAAAATCCGTCGCGGCGGTGCGCGCACGACTCATCTAGAAGCTTCGAGAACCGTCGGGGTCCGGTGGGACACATACCGGGAAAAGTCAGGGATTTGGAGTTTTATGCAGTTTTGGTTTTGGTGGAGTGTTCGGGTTTCTTCGTGGTAGGTCGTGGTGCCTTTGAAAAAATGAAGGAAAGTGGTCAAAGCGTTTATTTCATGGGGGTTTTTATTTCATGAGCAGCAATTGGGCGGCGTTGCGGCCTTCAGTGAGTGCGTGCGATGGCTCCCTTCGCTGGAGAGCCAATATTAGTATTTCCTCCCACTTACATAAACTGGCTCAAGACTGTTTAATTTTATCGCTGCCTTTATGAAAATGAGGCTCTTCAAATGTCATATAAGTGATACCTCAGCAAATAAATTATATATACGCTACTATCATCCCTCTACGTTGACTTCTTCCCACTGGTCTTGGTGGGAACCCTAACCGAGTCTCGCGAGCTTTCAGATTGCTGCGAAAGTGTAATAAACTTCGCCCCAGTCGAATTGCATCCAGCGAAAACTCCTCAAACCGCCCGTAGTCTTTTCACGTGTCTATTACTCGACCCCCGTGTCTCCATATACAATCACTAGAAAAAAGATTGAATGGGGCGCTCGTTCCGTCTTGCCTGTATCCCCAAGCCATTTTCTGTCGGCCCTACTGTAAGCACTAATATAAGACACACATCAGGCACTGTGTTCTAAAATCGTAAGAAGAGTCATCCAGCCGCCAGACTCCACAAGAGCGACGTAGTCCTCGGTCTTTTGCTCTTTCACGCACCGGAGAAGCAAGTCGACCTCGGCCCCGCTTAAGATATCCATGTTGATTAGATACACCAAAAAATGGAAGTCCCGGAGTTTGGAGGCATCTCCATTTCCCAGCAGCAATTGCGTTTGCACCGCTCGCATGTTCTGGAGCTCGCCGATGAAGTCCCTGGATTCGATCGGGAACTCCAGCACGAACATGGGCTCGGGATTCAACGGGAAAGAGTCCAGCAACGTGACCAAAAGAAAGTCCACGGGGAACGCCGGTTTGGCATTTTCCTTCACCTCCAACCCGTACTCGTTGATCTTGGAGTAGAACACGTCCGGCACGTATCGCGTGCCACTGGTCTCCTTGATATGGATCATGTTTGGGTGAGTGGATGCGCTGATATCGTCTGCCTTGACCAACGCCTCGGCACTCGCCGAAACCTGGTAGGCACGCGGCTCAATCTCGCCCTCAAGGCCGCCCGTGACCACGCACGTGACAAACTTCGAGGAGAACCGGCGGGCGTCGGCCCATTTGGTGACATTGGGCGTTTTCACCTGGTTGCGTGCGGCCATGATCGCCTCAACACACGAGAGAAAAAAGCTGTCCTTGTGTCTTTTGCACAAAACAGAGCCGTCTGCCTTTTTGGCGTCGGTAAGGTCAGTGAACACCATCCCCACTCTGTAGAGCCCCAAGCCATTCGCCACTTTATCCACCAACTGCTCGTCCTTCCATTCCAAGAGCGTCACACCATCTAGTTCACTCGCCTGGGGAGGCTCATATATGGCCTCCACCACGGCCTTGATGCCAAGAGGAACCTTCTCGTAAGCTTCGTACCTCCCATAGAGAATGCCGTACCTCTGCACACCCGACTGTCTCCATGTGTCGATGAACTTATTGAGGATCGAGTGGTCCGCGTATTCCAAGTGATCAACCATGCGGAACTTCTGCTGTTGTAGCGTGATGGGCGCGGGCTGGCATTTCGAGCAGATTCCGCGCGGGTACGGCAAGTGGCCGTTTCTACAGTTCAAGTCAATGGCGTAGTTGGGCTCTTTCAATGGTGCAATGTATGACAGGCCCTTGCCCTTGTTGTTCAGCTGCTCGTTCAACTCTTTCACGTGCGCATGGAAAGACTTGTGCTTGATCCCGTGCTCGTCCAAGTAGTCTCTGTTCCACGGCGGCAAAGGCGAGCAATACTCACACATGCCTTTGTCTCCATGTCTACACATATACAGCCTTGGCCGGGCAATGAACCCCTCTTGTTTATCGAGAAAATCGTCCACGGGCAATTGCGGAGCGGCTGTATTGGATGCGACCACCGAGGAGATCTCGCTGGCGTTGATGGCGACAGATCCATTGACAGATTGCGCCGTGATTTTTGGGGCCAGATCGACTGCTTTAGTTTCAGACTGCGCTACGTTTGACCCCTCCAAATGCAAAAATAGAATATCTCCGTTTTTCAAGCCGAGATCAGAAACCAGTTTTCCGTCAAAGTCGCTGACGGGCTTCCCCTTGTCGCCTGGCGAGTTGTTCACATAAAGATCGCCACTAGAAAAGGCAAATTGCGCTGCGGCGTCCTTCACTGCCTCAACAAATGCCTGTGCGGGGTCGGCTGAGACACGCACCATTCCAGATTTGGAACGAAACCTGATAATCATGATTAATTTGTGAAAACCGGGGGCAGAAGGTTGTTTGTGGTCCGGAGACTTGCTTCTTTCAGACCTTGAACTATATCACCAGTTACATGGTGCCTGCATGCATGTCAACACGACGGACCAGCCTGAGAAAAGTGCGGAGATTGTGGCAGCTAGGTATGGTGAGCTAGTGCTTGGAAATAATGGGAAAGTCGGGCCAAAATCTGATTCATTACAACTTGAGAACATTCAGAGGATTTGAATCTTTTCTGATTTTCTTGCTGCCTTTTTTATTATACCGTATACTTTTAAAAAGGTGACCCGATCTGATTCGGCAAATGTATCACGTGATCCCCTCGATGGTATCGGTGAAGCCGGGATAGTATAGAGTTTGCCCATTTCACACTCCAGCGAAGTTTCAGGGATTTTTTTGGTCGAGCTTTCAAGAAAGAGAATAGCTGATATAAGTTTGGAACTCGCGACTATTTCGTGATGACTTGACCAGCTTTGTTTGTAGAAAATATCGAACCCTTGAATAATTTGGTTGTGCGCTCGGCCAGAACTAGCGCGAGTACCTTAAATCCAATATGAGAGCTCCAGTTGCAAAAAACGGGACCACATCAACGTCTCAATTATTGAATCTCCAGAAAGTTGAAATTCATATTCGCTTCTTACCACCAATTCTTTTAGATGAATGGCGAGAGGCTCGCTTTTTCCTGAGGATCCGCCTGCTTTCTCGGACCCCATACTGAGGCTTGTGAGACACTCATATCGAGCAAAGAATTTAGCCGCAGAGAACCTATATTCTGAATTTCTGGCGAGGCACAAAAGAAGCGAGCTGCTCGATCGGCAAAAAGAAAAAGTTGCTTTCGTAAAGCTCACTGAAGACCCGCTTTTTCCCACAAGACAAGTGTCTCGTGATTTGAATGCTAAAGAGACCGAGCATGTGCTTTCACAGCATGATAGCCTTCAAAGTGGACAAGAAGCTGCTCAAATACGCACTGAAAGCATTGCTTCGACTCCTTCGGAAACTGGCGACAAATTGAGAGATTCCAAAACAGGCTGCAATACACAGAATACCTTATCTTACATGATTCAATCTGCTGTGGGAACCGATTTATTTGAAAAGAAACGGCATAAAGACCATTGCCCAAGAGGTGCTGACGGCCTTCATGTGTCAAGCTCTGTCGGCCATTCTACCATTTATGAAACTTTGAAGGATTATAAAGGTCAAGATAATCATGATTCACGGGTACTTGGTTCTGACAGGCGGGATATTTTTGAAAATTCTTCTACAGAGAAAATGCAAAGAAAGCCTTCATTTCGAGTTCAAGACCCTTCGCAGTCCCAGTCATCTTTCTTATTGGAAAGTAGGAGAGAGTTTTTCCGTTCGCTCAATGACTCAAAGCCCAATGAGTCCCCGACCAGGACTTTGATGTGTGATCTAAAAGAAGTAAATGGCCTCGTCGAGCTCACAAAATTGCGCGGGTCTGAAAAACAAAGTGAATCAAGTACTAAAGACTCTCAAACTGACAAGTATGGCTTTTACAATAGCTTCAAGCTCCCCGGTACTTGTGTCCAACTTCCAATATTAGATGAAGTTCCTCTGAACTCAGGAATGTCCCTGCCAAATTCTGCATCATTGAATGCGTCAAGGTCTGGTGAAGTCTCATTCACTGAGACCACAGCTCACATGTCACAATTGCTAGCACCACAGGCACATGACATGACAATCTCTCACTCACGCTTTTCTGCAACTCGAAAAAAACTTAAGAGTTTGAGTGAACAGCACGATGTGAAAAGCCAAGAACTAATAGCGAGATGGGATGATTTCATGAATAAAGTAGAGAAATTGCGTTCTCTGCTGAACTCCGATAAAGAAACTCTATCCGAGTTATTTGGGTTCAAAGCAAAACGTCTTCGTTGTGCCGAGTTTAGCGATCCGTGGTTCTTGGGTATTGCAGATATCCACAAGAAAGAACATGAATTGTATGAGGACCTTCGCGTGCTTGCAAGACAGCGGGGTTTTCCTTCCAAGTACAGAAACATGCTTTGGCTTGAACTCTCTGGTGCCTCCGATAAATCAGTGCCTGGGGAGTATCAGCGATTGCTCGATCGCACTGTACTGTTTCCGGATGAGGTAATTAAAGATCACGTTGAACAAATCAATCTTGATCTAAATCGCACGCTTTCAACTAACAAATTCTTCTTCGATATTAAAAAATCGAGACCGGGCCCTCTCTATCACAAACTACGAAACATACTTTACGCCTTTGTTGCTCATAACCTGACACTCGGTTACTCTCAAGGAATGAACCGTATTGTTGGCAACATTCTACTAGCCGCTAGCGACAGCTCAAGTCAAGGCGATACTACATTAGACGAAGAAGATGTTTTTTGGGTCTTTGTGAGCTTGGTTGAAGAGCTCCTTCCACGATATGGTGACATTTTGTTTTTTGACAAAAAAGCTATACCGTTCATTCAAAAGGACGCATTCTCGACCGTGCCGAAGTACCTTGGCAAAATCAATCCCTCACTATACAACCACCTTACCCGGCTAAAGGTTGAAATGGGGTTTATTATCCTCGGGTGGTGGTTTGGCGTTTTCTCCGAAGCCACAGGATCTCTTGAGATGTGGTTCAACGTCGTGGATGGCCTCATGTTGACAGAAGATCCCCGAATAAAACTCATGGCCTATAGTCTTGCTATGTTTGAGCTCAATGAGCGAGGGTTGAATTGCCTCGAGTCGGCCGACGATGTATATCACTATTTCCAAAACTTAAAAAGCGGATCATCTCCCCGCTATCGGCCTGTGGATTTTGCGTCCACGTGCGCGTCTATTGAATCTCAGATATCATTGATTGAGGAATTTGGCACGGGAAGCGGTCCCACCACCTCGTGAGAACCTTCATGGAGACTACGTCATATTGGCAATTTGCCGGATATCAAAATCAAAAGTTGGGTTGTTTTCTATGTTTGATGCACGTGGGAGGGTCTTTAACTAAAGATCTGATTAAAGTATCAGGCATACGCAGGATCTTGGGAGACAAAATCGCAGCAAAAGGCGATTAATGCGACGCAATCCCATCCCACAGAAACACTTGAATGAGTCAAAACCCTCGCGATACGCGATATTCCAAAAGGTTTCAAATACTGCTGCCTAATGGCGAACCCCATGCACTTAAAGCATGGTTTAAGCTAGTTCCTTGCAAAATTTAAAGTTTTACCATGTCAGGAAATTTCATTCGCGATCTGAGTTTGCTTGCGAAAAAAAGCCTGCACATCAGCACGGGTATTGCGCCTAAATCGACGAGAAGCAGGAACGAATCGAACAATAGGAGATTTGAGAGGCTTATCCATATTTCAGGGGCCCATTGTTTCAATACAAGCGCCAGCTGCATGCATCTGCCCTCCCAAATTATCAGCTCTCTTCGCGATTGTTCTGGTTCTGTCCCCTTAGAAGGCAGATTCGAGATGCGCGGTTTTCTCCATGCATAAAGATCGGGGGCATGTTCACGTCACCAGCCTCGCCTGTCTAGAAGAAGCCGGGCGCGGTTCGTATCTTGATGTGTCGTTGTTTTTTTGTCCTGACTTCGAATTTCTTTGCATTCAAGCCTCATTCTGATTTCTCGAACTTGCCAGCCCAAGAAACATCCTGATGTTTAGTTTCTCGAGAAATCAAAACAAAAAGGCCATCATCGGGGCTTCGGTAGCCATATCTCTTTGGCTTCTATATTTCTTTGCACCCAGTTTGTCTTCAAATGCATTGGCGAGCCTGTCCGTGATATACGTTGACTCTGAAACAGGAAACATCTTACATAATTACGATCCAAAAAATCCACCTCCAGCAAAAAAGTCCGTGCAAAATACTCAAAAGCCGAAAACTGACACCGCCGCTCGTCAACCTATCAAGGATTTGGCGGATGAAAAGGAGGCGGCTCTTCAACAAATCAACCAAGGCCATGAAAGCTCGCGCCCTGGAGACTGTCAGATCCCAGGTAGAAGGGCAAAGGCCACATTCGTGTCTTTAGCAAGAAACAGCGAGTTGTATGATTTGATCGCCGCCATTCGTAATGTCGAGGACCGGTTCAACCGTAAATTCCAGTACGACTGGGTGTTTTTGAACGACGAACCGTTCACGGAGGAGTTCAAAAGAGTCACTGGATCCATTGTTTCGGGTGAGGCAAAGTATGGGCTTGTTCCAAAAGAGCATTGGAGCTACCCCGAGTGGGTGGATCAGGAGAAAGCGGCAAAATCACGTGAGGAGATGAAGCAAGCTGGTATAATCTACGGAGACTCCGAGTCATATAGACATATGTGCCGTTTTGAATCCGGCTTCTTTTTCAGGCATCCATTGATGGAAGAGTACGATTGGTATTGGAGAGTGGAACCCGGGATCAAAATACATTGCGACTTGGACTATGACTTGTTCACGTTCATGGAGGACAACGATAAGACCTACGGTTTCACGATCTCGATCCATGAGTTTGAAAAGACAATCCCAACATTGTGGCAACACACCAAAGACTTCATGCAATTGCATCCGGAGCACGTCTCGAAAGACAACTTTATGGACTTTATCAGTAACGACGATGGAAAAACATATAACTTGTGCCACTTCTGGTCTAATTTTGAAGTTGCCTCATTGAAGTTCTTGAGATCGAAGGCTTATATGGACTATTTCGAGTATCTTGATAAGCAGGGTGGATTCTTCTATGAGAGATGGGGAGACGCCCCCGTGCACTCGATTGCAGTGTCATTGTTCTTACCCAAGAACAAAATCCACTACTTCGAAGATGTGGGATACAATCATGGGGTTTATACACAGTGCCCACTCAACGAACAATTTAGAGCAGACCATAGGTGCGATTGTAAACCGGACTCGGATTTCACCTTCCGTGGGTACAGTTGTGGAAACAAATTCTATAAGGCCATGGGGCTCGAGAAACCAGCGGAGTGGGTGAACTTCCAGTAACAAGATCATTATGCATAGTGATGTGGTCCATGCCCAATTGAAACACGATCACTTTGACGCATTAGGGATATCCAGATCCGGCATTTTGCTAGATCCGGCGTCTTTGCTAGATCTGGCGTTTTTGCAAGATCCGTCACTGAGCGTGAGTATCTTTTCGGCCTTTGACAGGTTAATAAAAAGATAGTAGGTCAATTCAAAACGGCCCCACTTAACGATATAGAGTAAACTTGTAAATTCATTCTTCTAAGCTTGAGCACTCTACGCTAGAATTCAGGCAGAAGTCATTTACCGATGATTATGTACACTGCTCGCCAAATTTGGAGCGCATCTTACGCGGCTCTGACTGCTGAGCACACTCAGGTCAAAGGACCTGTATATTTTCCAATTTGGTTACTCTTTTAGACTTGATCATGTACACTTTAAAAGGAGTTCCAAATGACACTTTCTTTGTGGTCTCTCAAATTATAGTCTCGTTGAAAAATACAGTCATTTGATCTGATGCCTAACTTGCCAAGAAGCCACAGTAAGAATCTCGCAGGAGTTGGTGCCACTCTCTTCCTTCTATGCTTCATATACTTCTTCACATCGCAGGGGCCTCCGATCTCATTTGATGCTCCCAAAATTGTTTACATCAATCCTAGAACCAATAAGGCGCTTTCGGATTCTCCCTTTGCTGATCTCAGTCTGAAACTGCAAAGTCGTCTCTTTTCGAATGAAGTGGAAAATGAGAAGGCAGGTCAAAAGATGCTGCAAGATCTGCAAATATCAAAACATATCCTAGACGACTGCGTGATTCCAGGGTCTAGGGTGAAAGCCGCTTTTGTCTCTCTAGCTAGAAATAGAGAGTTGTACGACTTAGTGAGCTCAATCCGCAATGTCGAAGACAGGTTCAACCGAAAGTTCCAATATGACTGGGTTTTCTTAAACGACGAGCCTTTTACAGATGAGTTCAAGAGAGTTACAAGCTCTGTTATTCATGGAAAGGCCAAGTATGGTCTTATACCCAAAGAGCAATGGTCATATCCTCCATGGATTGACCAGGACAAAGCTGCCAAAACAAGGCAAGAAATGAGAAAAGCTGATATCATATACGGGGATTCGGAATCATATCGACACATGTGTCGCTTTGAATCCGGTTTCTTTTTCCGCCATCCATTGATGGAAGGCTACGACTGGTATTGGAGAGTGGAGCCAGGAACTAAGATCCACTGTGATTTAGACTACGATGTGTTCAAATATATGGAAGCCAACAACAAAGCATATGGATTTGCGATCTCGCTTCACGAGTACGAGGCCACTATTCCCACTTTGTGGCAACATACTAAGAATTTCATCAAACTACATCCGGAGCATGTTGCTAAAAGTAACCTTATGAGGTTCATCAGCGATGATGATGGTGAGACCTTCAACCAGTGCCACTTCTGGTCAAATTTTGAGATCGGCTCAACAAAATTTTTCAAATCTAAAGCTTACCTAGACTACTTTGACTACCTCGATAAGCAGGGCGGGTTTTTTTATGAACGGTGGGGAGACGCTCCGATCCACTCCATTGCAGCTGCCTTGTTCTTATCACGTGACAAGATCCATTACTTCGAAGACGTGGGATACCACCATAATCCATATACCCAGTGTCCATTAAACGATGAATTTCGGGCTAAACACAAATGTGACTGTGACCCAAATTCTGACTTCACCTTCCGTGGCTATAGTTGCGGGAGGCAGTACTACGAAGCCATGAGGCTTGAGAAGCCTAGAGAATGGGTTAATTTTCAAGATTGACCCGAGAAGTAGCATAGTTATAGAGTAAGAAAGAATCGAAAAATGATGATGACCTCGTAGCTTTTAATAACGCGATCATGCAAGGCTGTACAAAATTTGAAGAAGTTTGAGCCATTTTATCTTTTTTTGAGCTCGTATTTAAATTTTAGTACAAATATTCTGCCCCTCTAAAATCTATTTTTTGGTTTCATCAGTTCAAATTCTATGAAGAGCCCATCATAATGATAATATTTACCTTCCTCAGCCGAAACAATAAATTTTTTATTGAAGGAGACGTGTTTCTTGAGGTGCCCAACGCATTCGCGCTGAACTACGTTTTTGCTGGAGCACCGAGTGCGGCCCAGTGAGAGCTTCGCTTGAGATCATAGATAAGCTGATGGTAAGTCACCGTCTTTAAGAATCAACGATAATGACCTTGTCGTATTCATCATCGAGTCAATGAGCTCATTAGCAAAGGAGGCTTCAATTATTCATCTGAAAAAATACCAAACTTTCACCGATAGAATCGGTCTTACGCTTCTTGTTACTCAAAATAGCATCGGTGCCATCAATTAGATTTAATTCTCGTATTGATTTTGATGTAGACTACAGGTTGTTTATAGTCTAAAAAAATCACTTGAATAACTGTCTTCCAGGAAGCGGAGGTTCTCCAACGTGGAATGATTACTTGTGAAAATTTTCTAATGGAAAACGCCTCCCGCTTTTATATTAAACAAAAAGGACACATTGTCTTTTCTCGAAAAAACGTGCTGATTAGTAGAGAGATCCCGAGTAAGCTAGCCAGACAATGGGTGAGCCAGCCAGCCGCCTAGACAATCGGTGATCTCCGAAGATCGACAGATTATCTTTTCCAACCGAGTTACTCCGGATGACAATGGAAGCAATCTCAAAATTTTTTTAAAAAAACGTATTTTAGGACTTTACTGAAAGGGTGCCAGAACCCATAAGTACCTACACTGAGAACCCTATAATAGACCGCAATGTCAAGTCAGGTGAGAAGGTGCAAGCACTCACTCGCGGAACCCCACTATACGATGTGACTTATCTCGAGAGCACCTCTGCCCACAACTGACATCAACAATTTGAATATATAGAACTTATGTCATTGTCCCATTGTATGTGTTTTGCTAAGATCCCGTGACCGTGGAAGTAAGACGTACAATACGTAAAAAGTGTTAAAAGCAAGAGGCACGGCCAGGCTCGGCTGAGCTGCAACGCGAAGCGCAGCACGAATCTATGGCCCAAAAAAACGAGGCGAGACTCTAAGCCACAGTGTCGAAACACGAACGCGCGAACCAAGAGTTCCTTCCAAAACAATACACTCGAATTAATCCTGTAGAAAAAAGTTGTGAAATCCTTGCTGAATACCATAATACTTTTTTTAAAAGATCACACTTTTCTCTCGCTTGCGGACGCGTCAGGTCGCGAAAGTCTAATTAAGATCCACGCGCCTGGAGTCGTCGAGGAAATCTTTTTTCTTGAAAGAACCAGGCTATGCAGGGCAATGCGACAGGCTTAAGGAAAAAAGGCCTCGGGCGCAGACACCCCAAATCTATTGTACTGGCGAGGCACACAACAATGGATACAATGCTCGATCTGTCAAGATAAAAGTACCACCGATCTTGATCTTGCTTCATGCTTTTGAGATCTGATAGGATTCCATTAATGTTCAAAACGCACTCGGTGTCCTACGGCTCCATGGCTGTTTGAAGAACTAGCTTTTCTGCCTCGCTGGCCTTTATCTAATTTTGAGCCTCGTCGATACGCGACGCGGGGGGAAATTTTCTTGCCCCTCGACAATTTTAGATTTCGAAAAATCTGATTCACCACCGACGTCACGCATTGCTGTCCATAAACTCCCCGTTCATCGCACATTGCGACATTATTTATTTCTCTAAGCTCAACATGCTGCGCTCTATTGTCGATACATCAAAAGCTACTAACCCTGCCTTGACTTTTTTCTAAAGAAAGCAGCATTGCCTACCCTCCCTGGCAAACGCCACGAAACACGCGCGCGACCCCTGGTCACGAGCCCATACACCTATCTCCTGTATGGCCCCATAACAAGCCAATCATATTGGGGATACGAGGCCACAGTGTCAAAACTGGCGGCAATATAGCTGCTTTCCGCCATGTTGTTCTGCATGTAGGACGCGGGTCCTTGGCCTCGCGCTTGGTTTTGTCGATTTTCGTAGACTGGCTGTAATCTCGGGCCATTTTCCCCTCGCAGAAGGCACGCTTCCGCCGCCCAGCGGCCTCCAAGGCTCGTGCTCACCGGCCCCAAGCTGGCGTTGGTTTCTCACGCCCCACACAGTATATCCACTCACAGAATCTTTTCACACCAGCCTTTTTTTCTCTAAGCGTGTGCCACAAGTTTCGTGTCTTCCCCCTTTTTTGTATATTATTCTAGGGACCATTACTCGCGCTTGACGATCCCACAACCATGGCGTCCTCGAGATCCAATGCCCGTCTCATCAGATTCGGCATTTTTGCCCTAGTGTTGATTTTCTGTGGTTACATTCTTACCAAGGGGTCCTCGTACCCTGCCGGAGCTCCCGGCGGAGCCACCACTGCTGCCACAAACGTTCAACAGGCACAAAGCGCTGCTCAAAAAGCAGCTCAAAATGCCGGTGCTGCCGCCCAAAACGCAGTCAAAAACGCTGCTGACAGCGCTGCTAATGCCGCAGGATCTGCCGCAGGAGCTGCTGCGGGCGCTTTGAAATCGGGAGGAAAGGTGAAGGCCACGTTCGTCACTTTGGCCAGAAACTCCGACTTGAACGGCTTGACGCAGTCCATCAATGATATCGAGGGCAGATTCAACAAGAACCACCACTACGACTGGGTGTTCTTGAACGACGAGCCGTTCAACGAGGAGTTCAAGGCCGCGATCCAGAAGTTGGTTTCCGGCGAGGCCAAGTTTGGCCTTATTCCAAAAGAGCACTGGTCCTACCCCGACTGGATCGATTTGGAAAAGGCTGCCTTGAGCAGAGAGGCCATGGTGCAAAAGAAGGTCATCTATGGTGGGTCTGAGTCGTACAGACACATGTGCAGATTCGAGTCCGGCTTCTTTTTCAGACACCCATTGTTGGACGAGTACGAGTACTACTGGAGAGTCGAGCCCGACATCAAGATCCATTGCGACATCGACTACGACCTCTTCCAGTACATGAAGGACAATGACAAATGGTACGGCTGGACCATCTCGTTGCCCGAATACAAGGAGACAATCCCAACCTTGTGGGACACCACCAAAAAGTTCATGAAGGAGAACCCACAGTATGTGGCCAAGAACAACAACTTGGCCTGGATCTCCGACGACGGCGGCCACAGTTACAACGGGTGCCATTTCTGGTCGAACTTCGAGATTGGCGCGTTGGCCTTCTGGAAATCGGACGCTTACATGAAGTACTTCGAAACCTTAGACAAGGAAGGTGGCTTTTTCTATGAGAGATGGGGTGACGCGCCCGTGCATTCGATCGCCGCTTCGCTTTTCATGCCAAGAGACAAGCTCCATTTTTTCCCCGACGTGGGGTACTTCCACGTGCCTTTCACTCAATGTCCCGTGGACGAAGAGACCAGAACGAAAAAGAACTGTGCCTGCACGCCCGAGCAGGATTTCACCTGGAGACCCTGGTCCTGTACCCCTAAGTACCATACCTTGATGGGGTTGAAGAGGCCGAAGGGATGGGAGCACTTTACCTCTTAGATTAGACATGAGCTCACGTGGAGCTTCACACGGTTGTCCTGCATGACGCGTTCCGTGCTGAGAATCGTGCTTCTCGCGCCGCCAAAGCCATCGTGTTTTATGTGTATCGACTGTTTTTAGAATGCGATTCAATTATTAGACTATTCATCTGTAAGAAGACCCTTTCTTAAGGGTTGTTTGAGTGTTTCAACAAAACTGCCAAATGGATTCTGTTGTATTAGGAAATGGGGGCTTCACCTGGATTCTGTTGCATTAGGAAATGGGGGCTTCACCTAGCAACAGCGCCGAGTCACTGGGAATGTCGTGACATGATCATATCGCGTGTAGAAACCTCTGGAAAAAAAGGAAAAAAAAAACCCCGAAAAAAACCGAAAAAAAACGAAAAAAAAAACGTAAAAATAGCTTCAGGCACGAAGCAGCCTTTAGGCCATGCGTGTCCAATCCAGTGCCCACATTATTACGTAGCGGTTGCAAGGCAGCGCCACTGGTGTTTCCCTCACGCGTGCGGCAGTGCTCTGCGTTTTCTCCTGACACCTGAAACACTCCGCCGAAGACGTCACCTCCTAAGCTCCGCCCAAAGTGCGAATTCCGAAAAGCGAGACCACGCGGCCATAGGAAACACTACACGTGGACTTCGAACCACCATGGAGCATCACGACCCTTTGATTATTGGAATATCGCCAAAAACATTGTCCCCAGAAAAAAAAAAACCTTAATGGCGTACCTGCGAGGACTACCCTGGTAATAGCGCTCTGCTTCAGGCAAAATGCACTCAGGAGTTCGTTCGGCGCATTTCAGAGCCGTGCACCAA
>JAKUBE010000078.1:0-34373 GCA_030674755.1 Metschnikowia henanensis | reverse complement strand
GCATCGAAACTCCAATGAAATTAGAATCAATGTTGGCACCATTATCACACACTTACGAACAATTGCGCAACCTTAACTGGTACGTTGACACCGTCCGCGGAGTCTATCATTCCCGGGTAATGTGGAGAGGAGAGCTTAGGGCTTGGGAAAGTTGGGGCTCTCATTACTCTATGCATTATCTAGACGTGTTGCAGGTTTTCTATAGCTATGTATAGTTTTTTCCTGTAATACGATGTGTTTCTTTCAAAAAAAAAAAACCCTATCACCATCGGAGTCACCCCAGCAATATCGGATTCATCCAGCACTCGCCAAAGTTCCAAGCACCAGCCAATATTCCAGGCCCTCGCCAATTTCTCAGCACCCACCAATTTCCCCATTTTCTTTTCACAACGCTGCAACAAACGTGAGTCTGTCTCTGGCGACACGCAACTCGGGAAACAATTGGTTTCCTGCAAAAGTGCCTCCGTCCGAGGCGAGAATCCACTTTGCAAATGCGGCAGCGTCTTGCAGCGATCTAAAAGCAGGGAAACGGAGGCCGGATACTTCTACATGACAGGCCTCGACTGCTCCCGCCAATAAAACAAGCAATTGGGGGACTGAGTCGCTTACAAACGGCTTGGGACAGAGCACCACTGCGTATGCAGCCAGGCTAGCACGCTCTTTCTCGTCATCACGATACACGACGTCCCCTTTAGAAACCTCGATATATTCGCCGCGCGTTCTGTGGAATACGCACGCTTTTTGTGAGCCCTCGTCCACAAAAGGCAAGAGTAACTCCGAGGAGATCTCGTGAAACGCAAACTCAATAGACGGGTCGTGTCTTTTCTTTCTTTCCAGGCGCACGAGCCTTGCTGTTTCGTGGAAAAGAGCCACGTCGAGGCCGCTTTTTCCGAATGCGCTTTGATCAAGTTCTTCAGCCAGCTTCAGAGTCAAACTAAGGAGCATCGCGGCGAGCCTTCTGATTTTAGTGGCTTCGCCGTTCGCAGGCGCTATTCTCCAGACGCCGTCTGAAAAGAAGCCGCTTGGCAGCGGAGCATATGAGTTTCGAAACGCGTCCAAAATGTCGGTAAAGTACACGAGGCGTTCCGGATCAGGGGCAGAACTGGGGACGTTTGGCGCGTCTGAGTCCTCGTCTTCCTCGAAATCCAAAAAGCCGCTCCTGCGCGATTCCAAGTTGATGTTTATGCCAAAATTTTCGCCCGCGTCGAGGCTCTTTATGCCCACATAATTGCGCCGCATCTCCACTACGATTTTGCCGTAACTCTCGCCATCGACGCTGATTTCGGAGTTGGCGAAAACCTCCGTCGCGAGAATAGAGGCCACGATCGAGTTGTAGAGAAAATGCAGCTGTCCCCCGTGGCCTTGGTAGATATGAAGAATGTTGCCCGTTAATCCAGGCGTGACGTCCTCCGGCCCGAGTATCTGGAGAATGATTTCCACGCACTCGTCGAGAAAAGTTTCGAAATCGTCGGTGCTGGGAAACAGAAGGTCCTTTTTTCTGTTGGCGATTTCGACGTTTAGATCCCTGCGAATATCCGCAAGCAACAGCGCACGGTATTTGGCCAACTCGCGGAATTCACTGAAACACCGCGAGAGCTGGAAATATACCACCTCGAAGGGGTCCAGGTGGCCGTGCTCCGAATAATCGAAGTATTCGCATGCCAGCCGGAACGTCTGCAAACACAAGAGTTTTCGGAGCCAGCTGTAGCGATATACAGGGACCGTCACGTGCTGGTTTTCCATAGCCTCGATGCTCTGGTTTATTTCCCGCTCAGCTGCCTCATACTCTAGAATTAGAGCAATGAGAAAAGAGCGGTTCGTGCCAAAATCGCGCACAACCATGCGGTTTTTGAGCTTCAGCTGCTCAAGAAACACCGGGTTATACAAATCGGCCGGCGTGGCCGGATAGTTCCCACGAGCAGTTTTCAAAAACTGTCTGAGCTGGCACAAGGCCTGCCACACCCGGACCTTGGTGATTTTTACAAAATTTAGATCTTCATATACTATGAGCGCCTGGCCAATTGCGTCTATCAACACGACCTGCAACCATCTGCCGTTATCGAGAACGCGCCGCATTTCTGAGCACGTTCGCGTGAGCGAGACGTAGTCGTCAAAAGAGACAGTTTCCATAATTTGTTCCAATACTTCATCGGGAAACGTCCACCAGTTTAAGCTTTGGGCATTCTTCTGCCGTTTCCTCGCGGACTCCTCTTCCAGATTGTCGAAGTTGGAGTAGTACATTTAGATCTGCCAGATGGGCGCCGAACTTTGTTACGGATTAAAAAAAAATAGACACGTACGAGCAAAATGGTTCCAGACGTCTGTGTTGAAAATCGCTCTAACTTGGAGACGCGTCTTGAAAAGCGCACGCTCTCTTTGGAAGCATTTTATTCTTCCGTTAGATGTGCGCCACGCCACGACCCAGATTGGCATAATGAGTAGCCAGAAGTGGCAGTTCAGCGTCTTCCTTTTTTCGGAATACCTTCTGACGTGTTTTTTACGCTGCTATCAGGCCTGCTCTTCCTTATTCTACCATCTCGGAAAGTAATATACCTCACGTGATCTGAAAGAAAGAAGTCGGTTTCGGTGCACTGTCCGTTTCAGCGATAAGTAATTAAAGAGCGTCTTGTAATGAAATTGTTAGAAACAAAGCGAACTTTTTCAATTACATGAATTTTCTGGTCTGAATCGGGGTACTTCCTTCGGACACCCGACGTCGAGCTTCAGTATTATACGGCGTGTCACGTGATTAACGTGAGGCTGGCCGCTGGCGGACCTTTTTTGCACCCTAGTTGCCCTTGTTTTGAAACCCCCTAAAAAATGGTACAGCTTCTTCATCTAAGCCTGTAAGGATGGATAAAAAACAGTCAACAAAAGGAACCCTGATCTTGAAGGTGAGAGCGTCTTTTGATAGCCATTACACTACTTCGGACTTTTGTGTGTATCAAAAGCGCGTGGCTCAATATATTAAGCCACACTCTCTAAAACAAAACATTAGCTTGTGACTTCATCAAATCAAGTTGAAAAAGTTTTGTAGCCTACAATTGTATAACTTTCTTCTCTAAAGACCCGGCTTGTAAATCCCCCTCGAGTTTATTTTCGTTCAGTGATTCTTTGAATAAAAGTGCAAAAACGTCCGGAAGCAGATACACCAGACAAAAAAGGCCTTGTCACCTTTCTATAAATTATCACCTATATTGTAGGATCACGCTTCCTCTGCTGCTTCTGGTTGCTGGCGAAGTCTGGTATGCTTTTTTTCCCAAGGACGTTCTACATTTGTGTATACTATTAGCTCAAGACTTCCAGAAGCACACGACCCCTATGGTAGCTTATAATAACGCAGCTTGGACTCATTATAAGAGATGTTGATTTTTGGTGCAGTTACGGCACCCGGACCAAATTTTAGTGAATAAAGAGTGAAGTAAGGCTGCACGCGGAGCAAAGGTGTTTTTGCGGTAGTCATGTACTACTTATTATATATATGAGCACAATCAAGAAAAAAAACTGACACGACGGATCCTCATAATTATCCAAAAAAAAATTCAAGACCGTAAATCGGTCATTTTCAACACCAGAAGCGGAAAACAGCTCTTTGCAAGATTTCGACGTTCTTCGCATCAATAATGGTGGAGATGCGTCCAACCAAACAGTGCGCACATCGCCAGGCGACGAGTAAGAAAAATTTTCAGAAACTTCAACGAAAACGCCAGCCCCAGGGCAGCCTTCCCAAAAACTTACAATTGCAATGACTGTGCCGACCTCAAAAACTGCCGTGAACGGCTTTAGATCTGTTCCCGGAAAAGCCGACGCTCCAGCCAATATCCGGTCCGCGAATCGCGATGTGAAAAAACTCGATACCAATAAGTATTCTGATGCTCCCACCAACACTAATGCCAATGGTGCATCCCATAGTTCTTCCGAAAAAGGCGCCATTCCATGGGCAGAACCGCTCAAGCCGTCCCGCTTCGTTGGAGACTCAAAAATCAAATACCTCACCGACGCAGATTACTGCAAAATGACGTTGGCCGAGGCGCGCACCCGTTATGGCTGGATCGGCTATTTTCAAACAAGAGACGTTTCGGAAAATAAGGCGTTGCCGTTTCTCGCCTTCTTGATCAATCGATTCAAATATTGGACTATGGAGCAAGAGATCTGGATGGGCGATAACCTTACCCCTGAGGAGATGCGGCAGGTGAAATTCGAGCGAATCGTCGCCTTCTACTTCAACAACATACATTATAAAGGCCGCGCCCGGGTTTTTGAGTCTCTCAGAAAAATGAACAGAATGGAAGCCACCAAACTTCTCAATTTGCAAAGCGTAGAGGATGTGGGCGAGGTGGTCCTTAGAGAAGTTTTGAGCCAAGATTCAACCCCACTCTCCAGCACCGAGAGTTTTAACGGAATTGTGGCTTGGACCCAGCGAGTTTTGCCCGCTAAATCTGCTTATTTGCAGCAACTTAAAGATTCCATCGCAGTTTTTAGCAACAATGTGGCCATCAGATGCAAGGAGAAAGGATTAAATGACATTCCCCCAGGCTCAATGGACCGTTTTCTCTCTGCGGAAGAGATCGCGGTTCTAAAGCAATCTTTATACACGCGCCTTGAAATTTGGGTGCTCGCGAAAGGAACGGTGTTTTTCTGCGAAGAAACGCAAATGGTACACGTGTACAATCCTACCTGGCACCCAATTGATGACCCATGCTTCCCTGATCTATCTTTGATGAATTCGCCCGATTTGGTGCAAGGGTATGTGAACGACCGAAAAAAAGCTTTTGGACGAAACGATTACCAGAAAGACATATTCGAAGCCTTGCTTAGCTCTGTTTCTTTCAAGGACGCTAGCGGCAACTCACGAAAGTTCAAAGCCATAAAAAGTGCTTCGAAAAGTGCCTTAAACACGCTCGGTGCCCGCAAAAGAGGCGCCCGCAAAAGAGGCGCCAATGCCGAAAGATGAGCTGTGTGCACAACCAGCCTGTATATAAGCGATAAGACGCGTAGACCGTGTATTTCAGAACTGCATATAACGATAAACCCCGAGGTTTTTTGCACCCAAAGGGCATATGCTTCTATGGGGCCGGCAATTGAGGTATTTAATTCCACAACCACCACCATTACGAGCGGACACTATCTGAAAAAAAAGGTATAAATACACGGGGATCGACGCTTCTCTTTTACTTCACAACAAACAACAACCACTAAAATCTCAAAGACCTCTATAATGTCCACCGAGAAAATCACCTTTTGCTTCAACTGGCAGACTGCCCCTTACCATATTGCCATTTACCTTGCCCAAACCAAAGGCTTCTTCAAAGAGGCTGGGCTTGATATTGCGCTCTTGGAACCTACCAACCCTAGTGACGTCACGGAGTTGATTGGGTCCGGAAAATGCGACATGGGCTTGAAAGCCATGGTGCATACTTTGGCTGCTAAAGCACGTGGGTTTCCTGTCACTGCTGTGGGCTCTATTTTGGACGAGCCTTTCACCGGTGTTTTGTATTTGGAAGGCTCGGGCATCAGCACCGATTTCCAGTCGTTGAAGGGAAAAAGAATCGGATACGTGGGGGAATTCGGTAAGATCCAGATCGACGAGTTGACCAAGCATTACGGCATGACTCCCGACGACTATACTGCCGTCAGATGCGGCATGAACGTGTCGAAATGCATCATTGAGGGGTCCATCGATGCAGGCATCGGCATTGAGTGTGTGCAGCAGGTGGAATTGGAAGAATGGTGCAAATCCCAGGGTCGTCCTGCCACCGATGCCAAGATGTTGAGAATCGACAAGCTTGCGGAGTTGGGCTGCTGCTGTTTCTGCACGATTTTGTGTATTTGCAACGACAAGTTTTTGGCCGAGAACCCAGAAAAGGTCCGCAAGTTCATGGGTGCTGTGAAAAAGGCCACCGACTTTGTTCTCCAAAATCCAGCAGAAGCCTGGGAAGAGTACACTAACTTCAAGCCCTCAATGGGCACGCCTTTGGCCAGAAAGATGTTCGAACGTTGCTACGCTTACTTCTCGGAGTCCTTGTATAACGTCCACCGTGACTGGCGCAAGGTGACTGCTTACGGGAAACGGTTGGAGATCTTGCCTGAAGATTATCAGTCCAATTATACTAATGAGTACTTATCCTGGGCAGAGCCCGAGGAAACCAGCGACCCTTTGGAGGCCCAAAAGTTGATGGCAGCACACCAGGAAGTTTGCAGAGCTTCGGGCGGCTACCGTCGGTTGGTGTTGTGATTGACGCTTTTAGTTATTAGGTGGGTTGATCATTTTGCCGACGTATCACCAACTTGTATAAGCAAGCACCTTTTTCAAATGAGACTTTGTTTTAAGAGAAATCTAGGTTTTTGTTCAAGAGTTTGAAAGACTTAAAGTCCACTTCAATTGATAAACTTCCACAGTGGACTAATTTCTTCTCGTAGCAGCGGTGCAGTATAGGGATGGTGGAAACTAGGGTATGTGTTTCGTACCCTACTGTGCTTTTACAAAAGATCGCCTATTTCTCTATACTAGAGTGTTTTCGGACAAAAAGTATTTCGATTTGTACATTATCTTGTTGAAAGTAGTTCACATCATCATCGGCTTGCTTCAACCAGAGTGTGACAGAAAGGCTGCCAGGAAATCCGAAATGAATAGGTTTTTTTAGCTCGTTAGAAAGGTGGTGCTTGCTGTTTAAGGTCATATATTCTTCATCACGAGGAGTGAAGAAAACTCATACATATATATGAAGTGAGTGTCTTCTTATGGTTTTCTTGTGATAAAATCTCGTGTGGGCTTGAGAAAAGGGATTCTTGCAGCTACTGAAAAATGATTTTAGTCACAGTGGATTTGCATAAACTCACTATGCTTCTTTGGGTATCAAACAAGACAGCCTAAAACAATGACTGAAGAGGCCAAAATAAGCCCCGTTTTGTGAGACCCCTGGCAGGCTCCTAATTACGTTTGAAGATGCTACAAAAGAACTTGAAAAACTACAAAAGAGAATATCAAGGAAGTAATATTTCGGTACAGCACTTTTCCTTCCTTGAGCGCACCACTAGCCCTTGATATTTCCATAGGCCTGTCAGTTCATTTCATGTATTTGTCAATCTTCAGCTCTCAGAGCCAGTTCTCATGAAAATGTATCGCTTCCAACACATCGCATTCTCGAAAACTATTTGCAATCCACACTTCAAAGCGTGATGGAAATCGTCTATGAATCTTCGACAGATATAAGGACCAATGACTAGCAGATTCTGCGAGAAACGAGATTCGTTCAGAATTGACTTTTGTTCAGAATTGACTTTTGTTCAGAGTTGGCACTCGTTCAGAATGGAGATCTTTTTGGAATTGCGCTTCGTTCAAAATTGAGAATCGTTAGAACTTCAGATTCGTTCAGAATAAAGAATCGTTCAGAATAAAGAATAGTTTACACTCAGTATCGTTCAGATTAAAGAATCGTTCAAAGTTGACCTTGATTCAGAATTGACACTCGTCTAGAATTGACATAGGTTCAGAATATAAATTCTCAGAATTGAGATTCATTCAGAGTTGACATTCGTTTAGATTTGACATTCATTCAGAATTGAAAGTCGTTCAGAATTGAAATTCGTTGAGACGAGAAACTCGTTTAGAATAGGGTTTCGGCTAGAACCGAAATTCATTAAAATTTAAGAATTATTCAGAATTGACATTCGTTCGAATTGAAATCCCTCCAGAATTGAGATTCGCTAGAATTGAGATCCCTTCAGAGTTGAGATTCGCTAGAATTGAGATCCCTTCAGAATTGAGATCCCTTCAGAATTGAGAATCTTTCAGAATTGAAAATCCTTCAGAATTGACATCACTTTAGAATTGACTTTCATACGGAATTAACTTTCATTCAGAATAGTCGCCAGGGACTTGCGACTCGTTCAGAATGGAGATTCGTCAAGAACTGACATTCGTTCACAAATGAGATTCGCAAAAAGCTGACACTCGTTCAGAATAACTTTCATTCAAAATTGACACTCGTTCAGAACTGACGTTCGTTAATAGCTAAACTTCGTTCAAAACCAAAATGCCTTCAGAACTAAAATTCCAGTTCATCCGCCACTACCAGCCCACAACACCGTCTATTCTATAATCTCTAATATACATTCTACCAGCACTAAACAGCGCAGTAGCCGCCGTCCACCTGGATATCCGTGCCCGTAGTAAACGACGCCAAGTCGCTGGCCAAGTACATGTACGCACCGACCAACTCCTCGGGCCTAGCCTCTCTGCCCAAAGGCGTCAAGCCCCACCATTTCGCACGCTGTTCGGTGGGCACAAAATCAGACAATCCGGTGTCTGTGTATCCGGGAGAAACGGTGTTGACACGTGCAAATCCCGCAAATTCCACCGCCAAAGATTTGCCCATGTGCACGACCGCTGCTTTCGAAGCATTGTATCCAGTCTGGTAATTAGGCACATTTACTATGTGGCCCGACATCGACGCGGTCATGATGAGCGAGCCGTGGCCGTTTCTCTTGAAAACCTCGCCCACGCTCTTGGCACAGTTGAAAACTCCGTGCACGTTGACGTCAAACACGCGTCTCCACTCGTCTAGCGTACTGGCATCGTTCAAAATCGAGCCTGTGGTCCACACCACGCCGGCATTTGCAATAAACGTGTCGATGGTGCCAAAATCCTCCTCGATCTGGCGCACGGCCTCCTTGACCAGCCCATAATTCGTCACGTCCACGGTGTACGACTTGACCTTGACGTTGTATTTCTCAGATAACGTCTTGTCTATCGTGGGGTTGTACTTGAAATCCATGATCGCCACGTGAGACCCCGCCAGCGCAAACGCGTCTGCAAGCGCGCCGCCAATCGAGCCGGCAGCGCCCGTAATAACCGTGACCTTATCGGTCATGCGGAACCGTTCGTAAGCGGTTCCGGCGAGTTCTGGCGCTGGAAAAGGCACCGGCGCCTCGTCCTGCTCGGGCTTGATGATCGTGGTGTACTGCTTTTCGGAGACGGTCATTGTGTGTTGTTGAGAAAGGGTGGGAGCAAAGTTTTGCGAAAAAAGATGGGATTTGGGCGGGATTTCGCCTGGATTAACGGCCGACTTATATACTGGGCTTCCCCAGAAACGCGATGCGCCGATTAGTCCGAGAAATTCTCCGGCCGGAAGCGCGTTACGAGCGCGCGCCCGGGCGAGAAGAGCGCCGGAAAAAGAAACGGGCCTTTCATCTGAAACTATTAAAAAGGAAAGCAGTTTTTTGGTAGGGGAGGCAGTTGGTGTGGAGATCAGAGAGCGAGGTTAAGAAAAAGATTTACCGTTTTTTCGCTCTCTTTGAAGATCTACGTATTCTGCTGTATCAATAATATCATGCCCCCTGAACCAGCGCGTGTGCCAATTAAGAGCCGAGACCGATATACGAGACTGGAGGCATTGAAGACTGGGATTAGTTTTCAACAATACAGCGCATGTCAATACTGGTAAGGTCAAATTCCTTCGATTCATTTTTATTCATGTTCCATTTCGAGGGATCTTATTTTTGGGCATGCCCATGCTTTTGGTTTTCTTTTTTTTTTGTCGTGGTTATGTCAGATCTAATGACGATGGCGAGGTGCTAATATGTAGGCCACTTTCATTGTTCAATGCGCCATGACATCAGATTTTATAGATCAACTCCTGGGATGTGCAAGCCGCCAGCGACGATTGCTCAGGTAAGTATGGAAAATATGGAAATGTTGAGATAAGACAGCCTGATTAAAAAATAGACGCAATCAAAGCCTGGTGCTTTTAAACAACGCAATCGACGTAAAATGATAGTGAACTCATTAAGCGAAGAAAAGGTGCTGCTTGTGCGACTGGATTCTCATTTCAATGAGGCCTATTTTTTCTTGTTGCGCCCGACAAATGAAGGGGAAATCGTAGCATGTATGAACGAGAATTTTTTGCAACGGAATACAGCGTAAAATCTGTCCTTTTTGAGGCTTGAGAAAAGGTTCAGCTGCCTTATCCGTATTGACAGCCTGCAACAGATGGAACTATCTGATTGACTTGGAGGTCTCAAGCACTTCACAACTCAAGAACAGCTGTAATTCTAATAGAGGACCGAGAATTCTGTAAGAACAATATAACCGATCACAAGCTAATCCACGCAAGTACAGATTACTTCATGATCCACTTCAACTATCTAATGAGAACATGGCTGGTGACGATACATAACATGAAAATTACGAGAATACTATAGGTAACGGTCAGTGATTATCAACGACACTACAAGCTTTTCTAGTATTTTGGGAAACTTCAATTTTGGTGGCCAAACTATATACCAGAGTGTGACCGTAATAAAACCGTATGGCAAGCGTCGGTCACGTGCGCTCGTGCCAAATGCATTTTTTCTCAATCATGTGAGACCTGGCGGCTGCTAACTCGCAGATTTGTGCCTTCAGAAAACTTAGATGATATGTTCTCGTTACCGTAAGTACGTTATTTTTCCAATTCAAGGTCCTATTTATTAATGAGAGCTCTTCTATTTGGATCGAGGAAGAAAAACTGGATAGGAATGGGAGAAATTACCTTTGACCTCAAGGCGGCTATTACTCTATCTCACTTTGTAGAGAAGTGGGCACAGCATTACTCGTTCAAAGGTTTTCTTTTGATATAGCTCATTCCATTATTGTGAAATCTAAGAATGAGACATCAGAAAATTTCGCCGGTGCTGTATTTTTTATCCAGACCGAGGCTGGAATAAGTGAAGGATAATATCGAGCGCTCAGGTCGAGGTCTCTCAACATATCCATTTGAATTGGGAAAAAAGATAGGGAAACATGGAGACACATTTCAAGACACATTTTCGAGAAAATTTGCTTTAAAATCCCCTTAAAGAGCTTCTTGTCGCCATTATGGTGTCTTGAAAAGACAGAAACCAAGCTTTCTTTCGGTCATCTCAATTCACCAGATGTCTCTCGAGGCAAAATTTGAAATCCTACTTGATAGGCTTTTCGGCCGGCCGCTTCATTATTATTATCATGGGCGTGTGTTAGCATAGGGATGCCATGCAATTTATTTGCATTTCCAAGGGCGTCCGGAAGTGAGGATGAATTATGCGCCTCGTCGCCCTGTTGCCGCCGCTAGAGCCAAAAGGCTCGAGACTACATAAGACTGGAAGTTCTCCATTGGAACTTCTTCACATTTGAGTCTTCTATCTTCAAAACACTGTGGGTTGAAATCACTACAATTAAAACCTTTTCTTCCAGAACTCAAAAATTACACACTCGCTGAACCCACAATGCTGCACTGTCCTAAAGATTTGGAGGCCCTCGATATCTGTGAAGAATGCGAGCAAGACTGTGTGGAACTTTCGCGGCCCAAGCGGATGGTGGACGTTTTCTTTGTGTTTTGCTTCATCATGTTCGTCACGTTTTTGGGCGCCAATTTCGCCACGTTTCTGCCGCCTACACACTTGACGAGTGACGAACAACCCTGATGGAACTAGGGCGTGTTTTTGAACCACTTATCCATAATAATATCTTGGCCGAGCCCTGGCTTCAGAGCGACATGCCACTTGGCAGCCGGCTGCAGGGCGCCCAACACAAGTCACGTGCCCGATAGCCACACGCCCCACTTTCCACGCAAGCCCCCGCCCCCCACTACGCGCGTGCTCGCCCCACAGCAATAGTTCTCGAAAAGGAGGGGAGTGCATGCGGCTCCACGGGTGCATGTACGATTAGCCAACATGTTGGTTTCTCCGAGCTTATAGGGGCTTGGGGCCGCATTTTTTGCAGTTGGGGTTTCTTTTTGATCCGGTTCCCCTTAGTTTCTCCTCTCTCGGCATCGTCGGCTCGTGTCATCTCGTGCCCAATTGCCAATTTGTGAAACCAAAACAGACCGACTCAAATCCGAACCCGACTTATATCCGTGCTTATCTGATCCGCTCGAGTCCTCGGTTTCCAGCCTTGATTCGTGCCATTTTTGACTTTTGCCATTTCTGATACACTACACTGGACAAACGTCACGGCTATTTCAAACATGCTGGAGCAGGAGTTTTACGATTTGCTCACTGCGGAGGAGCGGCGCCTCCACGAAGACAAAAAACGCATCAAGTACCATAAGAGATGGGGCTCGTACCTCAGTGAGCGCCAGTGGGCCACTGTCCGAGAGGACTATTCGGCCTCGGGCAGCGCATGGGACGATTTTTCGTTTGACGACTCGCGCCACAGAACGTACCGGTGGGGCGAGGACGGCTTGGCCGGCACGTGCGACACGCACCAGTTGGTGTGTTTGCTGATGGCGCTCTGGAATGGGCAGGACGACATCTTGAAGGAGAAGTTGTTTGGCGTGACCAACTCCCAGGGCAACCACGGCGAGGACGTCAAGGAGCTCTACTACTACTTGGACAACACGCCCACGCACTCGTACATGAAGTTTTTGTACAAGTATCCGCAGAGCAAGTTTCCGTACCAGCAGCTCGTGGAGGAGAGCGGCAAGAAGTCGCGCTTGGAGCACGAGTACGAGATCACGGACACCGGCATTTTCGACGAGGGCCGCTACTTCGACGTGGTCCACGAGGTGGCCAAGTCTGACGACGACCCCGAGGAGTTGTTGTTCCGAATCACCGCCTACAACCGCGGGCCGGACGCGGCGCCGTTGCACATTTTGCCCCATGTCGTTTTCAGAAACACCTGGTCCTGGGGCACCGAGGAGCTGGACAAGGGCAAGCCGCACATGCGCGCCACCGACAACTTCTCGATCGAGGTCGACCACCCGAAATTCGGCAAGCGCCACGTGGTGTTCGCGCCTGCGCCGGGCGTGGCCGAGGATTCTCCCGACATCGAGCCTCAGTTGTTGTTCACCGAGAACGAAACCAACTCGCAGCTTTTGTACGGACAGGAAAACACCGCGGAGTTCGTCAAGGACGCTTTCCACGAGTATGTGGTGGATGGCAAGGAGAAGGCCGTGAACCCGGAAAAGGAGGGCACCAAGGCCACCGCGTTGTTCTCCTTTGACCAGGATGGCGGCGTGGCCCCCGGCGACTATGTCACCATTCGGTACAAGATGTCGCGCAATGCGGGCGAGATCGACGAGTTTGAGTTCGACAATGTCTTTGGCCGCCGTCAGGATGAGGCCGACGCGTTCTACTGGAAGGTGACGCCCTTGCCGCTTTCTGACCAGTTGCGGCAGGTGCAGAGACAGGCGTTTGCCGGGTTGTTGTGGACCAAGCAGTTCTACCATTTTGTCCACAGCTACTGGCTGAGCGGCGATCCAAACACGCCGCCTCCACCGGAGAACCGAGCCAACGGCCGCAACAAGGAATGGAAGCACTTGTTCATCGACGACGTGTTGTCTTTGCCCGATAAGTGGGAGTACCCGTTTTTTGCGGCGTGGGACACCGCGTTCCACTGCATTCCGTTTGCTATGATCGACCCCGAGTTTGCAAAGAAGCAGTTGGAGCTCTTGACGAGAGAATGGTACATGCATCCAAACGGCCAGTTGCCCGCGTACGAGTGGAACTTCAGTGACGTGAATCCGCCAGTGCACGCGTGGTCGGCATACAGGGTGTTCAAGATCGAACGAAAGATGTACGGGGTCGAAGACATCGACTTCTTGGAGAGCATGTTCCAGAAGTTGTTGATCAACTTCACCTGGTGGGTCAACCGGAAGGACGCGGATGGCAACAACTTGTTCGAAGGTGGCTTCTTGGGGCTCGACAACATTGGTGTTTTCAACAGGTCCGAGCCGTTGCCCACAGGCGGCACCTTGCAGCAGTCGGACTCGACCGGCTGGATGGCCTTCTACTGCTTGCTGATGTTGAACATTGCGTTGGAGTTGGCCAAAACGAGGCCCGTGTACGAGAACATCGCGTCCAAGTTTTTCGAGCATTTCTTGTTGATTGCAGACGCAATGTCGTACCGCGGCGCTAGTAAGGGCGATCAAACCCCCACTGACCAGTCGTTATGGGACGAGACCGATAAGTTCTACTACGATGCAATCCATTTTGGCGACCACACGCAGTCCTTGCCCATCCGGTCGCTCGTTGGTTTGATCCCCTTGTATGCGTCCTTGACCTTGGAGCCGGAGATCTTGAACAAGTTCCCTTCTTTCAAAAAGAGGTTGGACTGGTTCATCGAGAACAGGAAGTCTGTGGCCGAGAGAAATATTGCGTCGATGACCAACCGTGGTGTGGGCGAAAGGCTCCTCTTGTCCTTGGTCAACAAAGACCGGCTCGTCTCGATCTTGGAGCGGATGTTGGACGAGGACGAGTTTTTGTCGGATTACGGTATCCGTTCCTTGTCGAAATACCATGAGAAGAATCCGTTCGAGTTGGATGTGCATGGCCAGAAGTACGAGGTCAAGTACTTGCCGGGCGAGTCCGACTCGGGTATGTTTGGCGGGAACTCCAACTGGCGAGGGCCTATTTGGTTCCCTGTCAACTTCCTCTTGGTGGAGTCCTTGCAAAGATTCTACTTGTATTACGGCTCTGACTTGAAGGTGGAGTGCCCCAAGGGATCGGGCGAGTACTTGAACTTGGCGCAGTGCGCGCAAGAAATCCAGCACAGATTGATCCACTTGTTTGTGCCCGATGCCGAAGGCAACAGAGCGTGCAATGGTGAGAATGACTTGGTCAACAAAGACCAGCATTTCAAAGACTACGTGCCTTTCTACGAGTACTTTGACGGTGACACGGGGCGCGGTCTTGGGGCCCTGCACCAGTGTGGCTGGACCGCAGTTGTGGCCAAGTGGATTCATGACAACGGCACGACTTGCAGAACTCCAAAAACCCCTAAACCTGCTCCCAAGTCTGTGCGCAGAAACTCGATCCACTCTTTCGAGACAGAGAACGAGTCAGCGTTGTCGCAGGAAGAGGAGGACGAGGAGCTTCTTGAGAAATTTGCGCCGAAATCGGGGCCTTTCCCCGGCCGCTTGACGAGAAGACGCAGTGGCAAGTCCTTGTTGAACTTGACGATTCAGGCCTTGGACATTGGAGACGATGAGGGTGCGGAACGGGGCACCGAGCCGATTGCTGGATTCCGCGACATGAAGAACATCACGGCGGAGATGGACGACCTCGATTTGTCGCGGACGAACTCGAGAATGTCCTCGGAATCCCGCGGGCCCGATCTGAACTTCATGGAACAGATCCGGTCTGCTTTCAAGAAGTACAAGAACCGCACTGATGAGGACGAGGCGGATGAGTTCGAAACAAGACACTGAGTGAGAGGATCGACCTTCTTACTATATATACGCTTTTAACTGTGGGAACATGAATATACCAAGAAACATGGATATAGCAAGACACAGGATTATAACAAGTCAGGAAAATAACAAGTATTATGAATATAACCATCTTGTGCGTATTTGTGTGTAGAGATTAGTAGGAGAATAAAACTTTTCCAGAGGTGGGGAAGTGACCGGGTTTGGAAAGGTAGGAATACTCCAGATGCTCTTTATCTATTCCGGTACGTTCAAGGCTGTCTCTCAAGACTGTCCTAAATCAAGGAGATGACTCTAAACGATCGAAAGAATCACGATCTAAACCCTGAGCTTTACGGCCCCAAACTGTACTAGGTTTTAAAACTTTAAGGTAGAGAGCAAAAGAAGAACTTTCGTTCCACAGTTTATAACTAATCATTGATTGATCTCGCCGCATGCTCAGAATAACTATGTGGCTAACAAACGGGAGAAGTACTTCACCAAAAGCGCCTTCACCAGACAATGTTGATTGCAGGAAAAGTATGGGCTTTTTTTTTTTTTTTTGATTTTGAAAATTCCTCGAATTGGAAACCTGCTTGCGTCCAAACTATAGCAACTTTGAGAGAAGAGATCAACGACTATACTACTACTAAATGTATATCATTCTTTCAGACTTTGGAGAGCAGTCAGGTTGTTTGTCAGAAAGATCTGCTAAAGAGCTTGCTCTTGTTTTATCTTATCTTTATTGTACTTTGATAAGGCAAAGACAGAACTCATTCATCGGTATGGACCAATAGATTGCAACAGAAGACGTTGCATTAGGTGAGGAAGAAGCTTGCGGCTTATGTAATTACAAGCAGCGGCCATGCCTCAAAATAATGCATCGACTCAATTCAGCTTTGCATTCTTATTATATTGAAAAAGAAATCAAATATATATAATCTGCCGATAAGTTATAACGTACAAGAGACATAACACAAGGCCGCATCACGTGATACAACATATACCAGCACCTGCGAGATTTGCAACCACAGAATCAACAAAGCATCTCGCGATATTCATCGGTATTCCTTTCCCCACTTTATTTATAAGCATCGACCGAACAATTGGTTAATCATCAGGATATTGTATCTCGGCTCCACGTCTGAATATCTCAATATAACATGCGCATCATTCATCTTGGGAAGTATCGTACTAACAGGGTCAAAATCTACCATGGCAAATCTGAAAGTGTTTCAAATAGTCAACGAAACGGCGGGGTTTTGACGCAAATTTAAGCGGTCGAAGACCGGATAAATGGGGTCACACAGTACTTATCAAAGCCTCTCTCTTATGCTAAGCCAACCCCCGTGAACGCTAAGCTCTACCAAGAAATCACCACATCACACACCCTTTTGGTAACACCCTATTTTCAACATACAAAATAAAGAGTTGATCATAATGGCGATTCGGTCAAAATATAGAATCACAAACTAGAAAACATCAGATCAGAGGAATACACTAAACCAGAGAATCACACCTCATCAGAGAATCACACAAGACATATCGCCAGCCGCTCATTATTTACCCCTTAGTGTGGGGCCCGCGCACATCACGTGACCGGCTCTCCGCATTCTGGCGCTGGTCACGTGCACGCCGCGGCGCCACGCACTCGTCTCCTCCCTCCCTTAAGCGCCCACTCACATTGATACTACAATTAATACCCACACATACATCCCAAACATGACCGATCTCCTCGAAACATATGAGGCCGACTTCCAGTTGGCGATCCAGGAGGCCAAGCTGCAGTTTTCCGCCGTGAGCCGCGACCCGACGCTGCGCCGCGCGGCATTACAAGCCATCGAACATGCCACCGACGAGGCGCTAGAAATCTTGGACCAGATGAACATCGAGGTCCTGAACTTGCCCGCGAGCCAGCGGCTGGCGCAAAACAAAAAGGTCCGCCTGTACAGGAGCGACGTGGACGACACAAAAGCGAGGTTGCGCCAGCTTCTAGACGAAGAGGACCGCAGCGCGTTATTTGGCCAGCGGTACACCGACGAGGAGGCTGCGGTGGGCGGCACGGGCCACGACGCGCAGCGGAAGCAGTTGCTTGGCAACAACGCGTCGCTTGAGCGGACGTCGGACCGGCTCCGGGAGAGCCAGCGGATCGCGTATGAGACCGAAAACATCGGGGGCAACATCTTAAACGACTTGCGGGCGCAGCGCGAGCAGATCGTGAACCTGCGCAACACGTTGGGCGCGGCCGACAGCTACGTGGACAAGTCCGTGCAGACGCTCAAGTCGATGTCGCGGCGGATCACCGCCAACAAGTTCATCAGCTATGCGATCATCGCGGTGTTGGTTCTTTTGATCTTGCTAGTGCTTGCAAGCAAGATGTGGTGAGTGCAGACGGGAGAGGAGAAAAGTGGGTTTAGTTCTTGAGGCTGGGGCGGTGTTACGGACTATATGACAGACTTTGGGTGGGGGTTTATCTTGTGGTGCTACCTCCAGCATTAGCGCTTGTGTGACGGCGTCATTGAATGTGCCTCTGTCTTACGAAAGGCAGCGAGAGCATGTGGTGGATGTAAAGTCTGAGGCCTGTCGCACGAGATCTCGTTGTCTTGTAGTGTTCCTACAACTTCACAACATAGTGATCGAGTATGACGTGGGAAATGTCGACCCCGGAGACGATTCGCTGTGCTGAAGTAACAGGAAAGACGGCTGTTCCGAAGTCGTTAGATCTTTCCAAGGTTCAGGCCCAGGAAGACGGTACTTTTGACAAAAGTGCACGGTATTGTCACTCGAATATTCAGTGAAGCCTTTGGACTGGAATCTTTTCAAAACTCCAGATAACCTCGCTGGATTTCGCTGATCCCTGAAACTAAACAGGCTAGACCACATATCGCCCCTTTCGAGATAGAATAGTATGCGAAACTGGGCAGCGCTAGTTAGAGTAAAGTATGCTGCTTCGAAGAGATCTTTGAGCGGCAACTTTATAGGTGTGTTTCCTACAATCTAGTTGAGCTATAGACAGATCTTTTTTATGGGATAGACTGCCTCGATTTCAACTCTGTTCAGGTCTTATGTACGTTTTTAGTGATGCCCAGCTGGTACTGTAACCAAACTTAAGACTTTCTCTTATTTATCTCACTTCTGACCCACCTCTAAAGCCTTAGGTGCCTTCTGAAGTCAAGAAATATTCCACGCCTGTAATTATTCGTGATCCCAAAATACAAAAAACTCTCGGAACAAACTTTTCCATGATTTGGCTTTTGTAGATGCCTAATTAAATTACATCGCGTCAATGTCCAAGTAACTTGGTTCTAAAAATTACTGTGAAAAATCGAATACTACTTCAAAGGGGCTCAAAGCCCACAGAGTTCTTTTTCCATGACCATCTATCTCATAAAGCAGATTGCCAGCAATTTTTACTTGCTCTCTAGAAATAATTTCCCATCTGTTATTAATTTCTTCGATTTTCAAACTGGGCCTGACTCAGTCCGCGATTCGGGCCTCAATCCCAAAGCGGCCACGACCTCCGACCGAGCCGGCACGCGGTGGTTTTCCTGCTTAGTATGGGCGACTTCCTATTAGTCAGGACGCAGATAAGCGTGATTCACTAAACGAGTCATTCGACTCAAACAAGAACTTTGATACAGACGAGAGAAAAATCGTTATTTCTCCGACAGATAATTTTTGTTCAGTCACAAGTAAATCGGCGTCCACTGTTTCCAGTCCTATGGCCTATTTTTGTACATCCTGACATCTAATTATTTCTTATTTTCCCGGGCCCTAAGATACAGTTCCAAAGCGGACATTTTTTCTACCCGTCTCATTACGAATTCCCGGCTCCGTCCAAGAAGACCTGATCTACATTTCCCAGAATCCCAGCATTGTACATAGATCCACGGTGGAAATCATACCAAAAACCCGGTCTCGCTTTTCAAACCCGAGCCACTGTTTTCTTTCCTACTAATACTAATAGAACTCTCACCTCGCTGGTGGTAGATTACCTTTCTTGTTCATACCAACTCGCATCTCTCATATCCAAAAAGAAAAATATGTTCAGAGCATCTTCTCTCATCACCAGGGCCTGGAGAGCCCCCCGTGCATTCTATAACTTGCCAGCAGCGCCACGCAGATATTTTGCACACACTTTCACGAATTTCCACGGGCATCTCCATAAACCCAACCCGGGCGAAGAGTTGAAAATCACCTTCATTTCGAAAGACGGCCTGCAGGAGACGTTCGAAGTGGCAGAGGGCGACAATCTCTTGGATATTGCACAGGCCAATAATTTGGAGATGGAGGGGGCTTGTGGCGGCTCGTGTGCATGTTCGACGTGCCACGTGATCGTCGACCCGGAATTCTACGACGAAATCCCGGAGCCCGACGATGACGAAAACGATATGTTGGACTTGGCGTTCGGGTTGACGGAGACTTCCCGTTTGGGCTGCCAGGTCAAGATGTCCAAGGAGTTGGACGGGGTGCGTATTGCCCTTCCTGCCATGACTAGAAATTTACAGTCGAAGGATTTTAACTAGGGTCTGATAGAGAATTGCCCAAAGGGGGTTTCTTATAGAAATTGCCGAAAGGGGTTTTTCTAAAGGGATTCATAAAGGGGATGTTTTAAAGGGAAATACCTGAAAGTGATATTATAAAGGGAACTTCCATAAAGTGATTGATAAGAGGGGCCTTACTAGAGGGCCTTTGAGAGGATGGACCAGAACAGGGCTTTGTATATAGATGCAATGGCGAAAATGGTGCTCTAATTTTGAGAAAATGTGAATCGTGAAACGATGAGAAGATGACAAATTCCAGCGATCTTGGCCCGAAACTCTCCTTATCTTTCCATATCGAAGAACACCTTGAAGGATCCATGGAGTGTGGTCAGCTGGCGAAGCTACGCTTAGATATGGCAGATTTGGCAGATCTGGCGGCCGCGCTTCTTATTATTTATAGTTCCCAAGTAATGATACAGTCATTCGGCGTATTAGAAATTCCGATATAACATCAGATGAGTTAGAAAGTTACCTGTCAATAATTGCGGCAGTAAATATGTAATTTAATCAAGCGGCCCGACAGTCTAGCTCTGCGCGTTCCGAGATCAGTGCATGCACGCTTTGTTTACATGAAGTGGGTTAAGTATTGCACAAGATCGCCAAACACACTTGAAGCACACTGGAAACACACTTGAAGCAAATTGGAAACACACTCGAAACACACAAACACACAAAAATACGTGTAACACACCTCAAGCACATTTGAAACGGCACTGAAACCACGCTGATACACACACCATACCTCGCTCACTACATGCAACACAGATAAAACAACCACCTCTAATCAACGCTCATGAGTCAAAACAGTTCCCAAGATACAACCTTCCTTGCGAGGAAGCGTAGGCGCGTACTCAAAGATATCGTAAACCAAGAGAATCCGGTTTTGCTGGAGAAATCCGAAAGTAACACGTCGAGTATTGACGTGGGAAATGCCCAAAACCCACCAAAGGACGCTAAATCAGAATATACAGATCCCTTGCCCCTAGAAAACAACGCCCCTGAACTCCCAAAGCCAAGTCTGCTTGCCGACATGAATACAAAAGGATCTGGAATCCCCACGCTCCGAAAAACCGACGCGTTTGAGCGGTTTCTAGCCATAAACCAGTCGCTTGACCGGAAATCAGCAATAAATGGCTTTGCTGGCGACCTACTATACTCTGCACAGCAGATACAAGAAAAAAGAGGGCCCGGATCGCGGTCAATAACGGAAAGACTAAGACTGGAATCTGCTTCTCTAGAAAAAGACCTTTTGGAAGCAAGGCGGAAATTGTCGTATATTCAAGACGAGGCCTTTGAAACCAGGAAATTACACAGAGCGTTGCAAAATGAAAAGCTGACGCTTAAAACTGCAGTAGAGGAACAGGAGGGGAAGTTTGAGTTTCTCCTGGCGCAGATCACTTTGCGTGTTGAGAATAGAGAACGTGAAGTGCAGCGCCAGTTGGAAGATTATAAACAAAAGGCCCAGAACTCGTATAACGACGTGAAATCTGAGGTGAGAGCAGAGCTAGAACTAGCATTGAAGTCGGGAGACGAAGAGACCAGCAAGGAGTTGGCTGATTTAGAGACCCAAAAGAAAGAGTTGCAAGGCAGGCTCCAAAAGATTATCCTAGATAATGAGGAAAAACTTAGAGTAGAAAAGGCGGCGATGCAAGCGGAATTCGAAAAGACTGCCACGGAAATCAACGAGGAGGTATTTGAAGCCGAGCAGAAGCTTCTTGATTTGCAGATAGAGCACGACTCTGTGGCCGAGGAAAACGCTAAATTGCAGGCTGCCATTTCCGCAAACGAGGAGGCGGGCGAGCGGACGAAAAAGGAGATTTCCGCCCTTGAACACATTATCCAGAACTACGTCTCTCTGCGAAAAGAAATGGAGGCGAAACTTGCGCAGAAGATAGGAACGCTCACACTGCTAGAGGCTCATGCCTGCGAATGGAACGAAAAGGAGGCTGCAGCGAGACGGGCGTTCGATGAAGAAAAAGTCAAATACGACCTGTACGTTTTCACGAGGTGCCGCCTAGAACACGCGATAGCCAAGCTTAGTGGGAAACACCGCACTCTTATTAGGGTGAAGTCTAAAAAAGAAAACAGCACCCAAAACCAGGCGGAGGGTCAGGGTAACGGGCTTTTCAAGGTGTGCGAGTTTAAGCGCAACGAAGAGTTTTCTCGAAATTGGGAGCTTTTGGTCCAGGAGTGTCTTTATAACAATCGGGTGTTTTTGACCTTTTCGGGCTCGCCGCAACCCGACATGAGTGTCCAGCTTGCCGATATCTTTAGGTTTATCCAGCGCGGCCAGGACCATCGGATTGAGGCTGGGTGGAAGTACACGATCTGTCTTCAGAGTGTGCTCATTCACGACCACGAGAGATATTCCGATTTACTCAATCTGTCGTCAGAAGTCAAGCTCCAGCTCAAAGAAAACCGCCTCGACGTCATCAGCCAGAAAATGCTCGTGAAGAGCGTTTCCGACATTTCCAACACGTTGAGTGACACAAACTCGTACCAAGGCGTCTTTCTTCATGTATTCACAATTGAGGGCGCCAATGCAAATACCGGAGAGACGCTGGAAGGAGCCGTGAGTGTTGCCGACCTCCTGAATCTTTCTTTGGAAACACAAAGCGAGGTTCTCGCCGTCGATTCTGATAACAAGACACTTCCAAAAGGGTTGCTTCGGCGGGCGCTACTCGATAACACGCACATTGATATTTGCGATCTTGAGAATCTCGACCAGCCCGAGGCGCAAGCATTGTTCTCGGCATTACAGGCCAGTGCGTTTCCCGTTGCGCAATAGGCATATACAACGGGTCTAGGTCCATACAAAAGGTGTTTATAATACAATACAGCCCTCTAGGTAAGCGCCACGAGGAAGAATTCAAGAAGGGCAGGGGAGGAAGAGAGAAAAGGGATCTATTTTGTGGGGGGTGTGGTTGTCGTCCATAGGCCGTGGACGGACAAATATGCAATGTGGCACAGCGAGGCCCTCTCTCCAAAGGCCTCTCTAAAGGCCTCTGTAAAAGCCTCTTTTAGGGCCACTCCAAAGGCCGTTCTTTGAGACCTCTTTAAAGGGCGTTTTTATAGACCTCTCTCAAGGCCTCTAAACATCTCTGTAAAGGCTTCCTCTAGAGCCTCTCATGAGGCCTCTCTGAGAACCTCTCTCAAATCAAAGGCATCTTTCAAGACCTCTCTTTGAGCCTTTAAAGACCTCTTAAGGCTTCTAAAGTCTTCTCAAGCTTTCTCAAGGCCTCTTTTAAGGCCCCACAGAGCTTTTTTAAAGAACTCTCATGGCTTTTCGAAAGGACTCTCAAGGACTCTCAAGGACTCTCACGGACTATCACGGACTCTCAAGGCCGTTTTCTTGAGACTTCGGCAAAGGCCTCTTTGATGACCTCTAAAAGGACTTCTCTAAAAACCTCGCTAGAGGCTTCTAAAGACCTTCGTAAACGCCTATTCTTGAAGGCCGCCTTCTAAATGCCTCTCTCTATAGGCCTTTTTATGACCTCTTCTGAGGCCTCGTAGGACGTCTTTCAAGAGCTTTGTGAAGGGCTCGCCAAATGCCTCCTGAGGCCGTTCTAAGAACATCTCCCAAGACCTCCCAAGACCTCTTAGGCCCTCGAGGCCTCTCTCGAGGCCTTTTCTAAAAACCTCTCTTGAGCCCTTTAAACCTCTCAAGCCCTCTCAAGGTATCCTGAAACATCCTAAGACCTCAAGGGCACCTAGGAAGAAGAGCTGATGAGGTCGTGGAGCAACCACTTCAACTCGTCGGCGGTGCCCACGTGCGAGGGCTCTTTGGCAGCCACGGGCGCCTTGCTGCCGTTGGGCAAGTGGCCGTTATTTTTCGCCCCATCGGCGGAATCCAGCCCCGCGGGTTTCGACGGTTCTCGATCCGAGTCTGCGCTTCTGGGCTGGTCTGCGGCCCCCGGAAGAGGCGTTGTTTGGGAAAGAGAAGTTTGGGCAAGAGAAGATTGGGTGAGAGAAGATTGGGTGAGAGAAGATTGGGTGAGAGAAGATTGGGTGAGAGAAGGTTTGGCAAGAGAAGGTTTGGCAAGAGAAGTCGTTTTCGGCGGCAACTCGTAGCCCGGCCACGCGGGGTCTATGAGGTCGTCGTTCTGGAGCATGACGCTGGAAAGCCGCACCTGGGGCCCACACGGCTCGACCAAATGGGGGAACATCTCGAGCGTGTTGTGCATATCCTCGGAGCCGATGACGATGTTTTTCTTGCCGAGGTCCGTGGACGGCGGCCGGTGGCGCAGACCGTTGCTGTTGCCATTGCCAGTGTTGACAGTATTGGCACTATTGCCGCTACTGCCACGACTGTAGCCACTATTGCCATGACTGTTCCCACTATAGCCATGACTGTTCCCACTATTGCCATGGCTATAGCCATGACTTTTGCCACTACCCCCACTATAGCCATGACTATTCACAGAATAGCCACTTCCATGACTGTTATTGCTTGGGTGAGAGTAGGAAGCCGAGGCCTCGCCCATGGAAGAACCGCCACCTAAAAACCCCGGCTGGAGGAAACTCGACTCGTACTTCCTCTGGCGGTACCGCACGGTGTCGATGGCGCACTCCACGATGTTCTTCAAGTGCATCTCGAGCCCGAGCGAAATGACCTCAAAAACACGCGAGTTGATCCCTCCAGTTAGTCCGTGTTCTCGTGACGTCATGAGCACGCGCCGCGAGAGCGTGTCTGTGTCCGGAAGCTCGTGGCTGGTGCCCGCTAGAGGCGTGTTGATCCCGTTGACCACGTCCTGTTGCCATTGGACCAAATTGTTAACCTGCAATTGCTGCTGCTCCTTGTCCTGGATCATGGGGATCTTCGGGAGCAACGCGTGGCGCGTGAGGGTGATGCCCGCGCTGAGCCGGTCGCGTTTGCCCGCGTCCTTGGTGATGGCACGGATCCGGCGCCGTTCTTTGAGAGGCAATCCCATGATATTCAGCTTGAACTTCTCGTACTGGCTCAGCTTGACGCCGCGGGTCTTCGCGTTGCGCTTGTTCCAGAAGCTGGCGAGCTCGCTCAGGTACTCCTGCGGGGTGTCGCGGAGCGAGTGGGCGAAGTTGAGGAGAAGGAGCTTGTTGTGGTACTTGAGAAGGCCGTTTTTCATCAACGGGCCGATCTGCGCCACCAACTCCGCGCGCGAGAGGCGCCCCACGAGGAAAGAGGAGAGCGCCTCGTGGTACGTTTCCCAGTCGGCGCCTAATTTGCTCTGGAACTCGCGGATGAGCGCCTCCAACTGGAGCCTTTTGCTTGTTTTCGCGGGCTGGCTGCCTGCGCCGGCCGATGGCGCCGCCAGAACAGACATTTCGGGTTTTTTTTTTGGATGGGCGGAGACTCCAGATCCGTCTCTTGCCCTGGGGAGTGCTTTCACCCGATGTTTCTGGCGCCTGGGGTGTTTTTGGCAACGCTATTGTTCACACCAAACGCGCACGCACAAACCCAAGTATACTCCGCTTCAAAACGACGAGCAGACGGTGTTTTCGCCGCGTCTTTGCTCCGCGGCAGTCCTCGGTGCTACCGAAACAGGCTCCCTTCGGTATTTCTCGCACAAATGGTAAAGTTGTGCACTTTTTTCACCCGTTTGTAGTCTCCAGGTCGAGGCCCGCTCGCGCGCACTGTTACTCGACGAAACGGCACGGAAAACAGGCGGAAAAGATCGGGGAAAAGCGTGGGGGGCTCTTGGGCGCAGCCGCTTTCTCTAGAATCCGGCGTCCTTCTATTCCGCAACACCTGGTGGATCGGATTGCGTGGTGGATAATCGAACTCTCACCTCGCTATGTATTTTTCTGCGGTGAACAGACGCGTTGTGTGCAGGCCTCGCTCGAGAGCCACTACGACTCAACACTGATACTTATTAGTACTAGGAAAGTGGGGAAGAAAAGCTTTGGGAGACTCCAGTGAGTCTGTATGTAAATTCGATATATTTGTACGAGTGAGGTGGGTTTGCGGGCGGCCGGCTCAGCGGCCGGTGTATTCCTCTGAGCCACCACAGTGCTCACTCCACCGACTCGCGCCCCATAATTTTCTGTTCGTCCAACGAAGTTTGCTCGATCTCCAGCGTCGTCGTGATCTCAAGCTGCCGCTCGGCTCTGTGGTTTCTGTGCTCAGTGATCATGAACACCACGGAGAAAACCACCGCCAACGCGCTGAGGCCTATCCCAAGGTACACCGCGCCTCTGTAGCCTTTAAGCGTGTCGCCTGTCTTTTTGTTGACATTGATCTCAACGGTGCTGGCGACGGCTAAGAACAACGACACCGAGTAGTTCACCACGGTGTTCACCAACGAGCCGGCCATGCCCTGATGTTCGGGGGGCAAGAAGTCCGACAAGATCAACGACGCCGCTGGAAACGAGCAGTCCATGCCCCACGCGAGAAAGAACATCTGGGCAAACGTCATTTTCCAGAACGTCTGCTGGACAGGGATTACCGAGAGAATCGCCGAGCCGAGCATGAACCCCGTCATCGACGCAAACATGATGTACGGTGCTCTCTGCTTGCTGATACAGAACCCGACCAAAAGCGCGGCTACAACGCCCAAAACGAGAAGCGGAAGGTACGTGAGGCCCGCGGCAATGGGCGTGTATCCCCTCAAGTTGAGGAGAAAGCTCCAGTAGTAATACTGCCATATGCCGAACGAGCCCCATCCCAACGACATGCATAGAAGCACCAACCCGATTCTGAGCGTGAAGATCTCGCGCGGGAGGAGAGGATACGCGACGACCTTGAGCTCGAGGTAAAAGAAGCCGACGATCAACGCTACGCTCACCACGAGAAGCACGATGATGTACGGCGAGTTCCACCCGACAACAGGGCCCTGGTTCCACACAAAGTTGAACAATATGAGGCCGCAGATCCCCGCCACCGACCCCCAGAGATCAAACTTCTTATACGCTTCCTTGAACGTGTACTCGTGGTGCTTGAACTTGCCCGGAATTGCATACACGGCCAAGACACAGAGCAAAGCGCAAGCAATTCCCAACAACCAGAACGCCCAACACCACCACGCGAGCTGTGCAACCACGCCAGCCATCAACACGCCAATCGTGGCGCCCACGGGCGCAGAGGCGCCCACAAATGCAAACGCGAGGTTTTTCCTTTTCCCGGGCGGATACACCGTGCCCAAAATCCCCATGCCGCAGGGCAAAATAAACGCAAAGCCCACGCCCTGGAGAGCGCGGCAAGTGATGAAGAAAACAGCCGACTTGCTGTAGTAAGAAAGCCCCGTGACGACCGACCAGAGCGCAGCCCAGACCCAGCCAAATAAAAACATTTTGCGCAACCCAAAGAGATCGCCCAACCTGCCCGAAACCAAAATGAAGGTTCCAAGCGTCAACGCGTACGATCCCATGAACCAGACGGTCTGCGTGCTTTCGATCTGCTTGCCCTGTAGTTCACTAAACGAGTCAGAGACGATGTTCATCGTGCTTAGAGACATGGCGATGGAGCCTTGCGACAAAAACTGCGCCATGCATATTATGAACTGGAAACATAGTTCTTGGAAAGGCGACAGCAAAATTAGCGGCCTTGGGTCCATGTCACACGGCTATATCCCGCTTTTTCCACTTTCCAGATCTGCACGATGCCTCTCCACGAATATATAGGTCTTCGTATATGCACGAGAAACATCATTGCATCTCTCGGCCCGAGCCGTGCACCAGCCGGCGCTCGTTTGGAGGGGAGGCACGGGTCTAGATACGCGACCGGTGTGCCGGTGCTGGTAATCGGACTTGCCGAAAGGGGCCGCGCGTCAAAGCTCGCTTATGACGCTTAATACTAAACAAACACCGTGTGTTATAAGTGGATCCCCGCGGCTTTTCGTAATTGTCGGTTTCACTGCCCGAGATCTTCAATCTTCGCAATCAATGAATTCATAGTAGAAAAAGAGTTCACGGCCTCTTTCTGGTATCGACCTTTATTTCAAATTGGTGATACGCGTACTTTTGCATCCCCTTATTGTCATTAGCATCCTTCCATTGTTATTCATTTACAGAGGAAGGTAATGGAGACATTCCCTGAGGTAAGTAATGGAGACAAATCCAGTTTCAAGAGGACAATAGGCGGATTTCCAGCGCATTGTTCACGAAAAAGTCACGAAAATCCCCACAAGGCTCTGAAATCACGGCATATCATCACCGGCACGCCGGTTAGGAAAACACCGGGAGCCCGCTCAAGTAAGTGTCGGAAACAGAGGTGAACTCGGCATTGTTCAACTTCGACTCCCCAAATTCAACAGGAACAAGTGCATTTTGAAGCACGTGGCTAACGAACACGTGGCTATACAACTCCCAGAGCTGCGGCTGTAGATTGTCGACCGAAAGATCGGATACGAGCGCAAACTTAAAGTTCGAAAGCGACTCGAAAAAGTGCACACGGTAATAGCCTGTGCTGAACGATCGAAGCGCATTAGCCGCCGAGGGAAAGGCGCCAGATTCTTCACTTGCAGCCCCCAGATTATTGCTATTATGGTCAGCTGATCCGAGTTTACCAGAAAGGTTTTTGAGGGAGTACACGATTCCAAAGAGCAACTTGGCCATGTCGCTATCGTTGTTTTTATTAATTGTGCCTTGAGAGGGCACCTGGTGGTTGTACTCCCGCGAGTATATACAAGAACAGTGCCTGTCAAAAATGTAGAACGCGTGGATTGTCATGAGGGCTGTAAAAAGGGAGTTTTAGTGAAAAGGGCTGTGAAAGAATGGCCTAGTCTGTGGATGAATGATGTATGAGATCACGAGTTGAGGACAGTCCCGATTAGAAGGCAGGAACAGCGAAAGAACTATGCGATTTCCTATTTTTCATAAAGCCAATAAGCTAGGTATGAATTTGTGGCGATTAATCGGGAGGAAGGAGGCGGTAATATTTTATTTTAGTGGAGTTAAAGGAAGTGAGTCCTTGGTAGAACTATGGAAGAGTGCCAAAGACCCGTACATCACGATTCGCGCTCACGGTTAGTCTTCTCACCGGCTGCAAAACCTGTCACCTTATATTAAAATAGTTGGGGCTGCCACCTGATACTATTCGGAACATGTGCATCAAAGTATTCACAAGACAGGTTTTGAATTTGATTTGGTATCGAGCTTTCAGTAAAGCGGTGTTAAATTGTTCACTCACATGTCTTCGATGATATCTCCCTTGATGATAAGCAGCTAGGTAGGCCGTCAATGGTATTTTTGGTGTTTTATCTAAAGTCTTGCTTCTGCAAGTGATAGTCTCTTTTTGAAACGTACTTCGAAAGTGGATAGGCAAAATATTGTTTTTATTCAAAAACAAGGATTTCAGAGATAAAACTGCATAGGTGGACGCTCATTTAATTTGTAGGCGTTACCCTAGTAGAGGCCTAATATTGGAGTTCAATTTTGCAACTCAAACAATTGCAAAGGGTGATTTATTAATACACGAAAAGCAAGGTTTTTAAATTAGAATGAGCAGAGGCTCGGATAGAGCTGCTCATTAGCTAATTTTCAAGAACATGGCATAAGTAATCCAACACTTGCTTGATCATGTCTCGAAGATCCTTCCCAGTAGTAACGGCATTTCAATCGGTGGCTTGACTAACAACCTTTTGTGATTACTTGGAAGTGAGCGATCAATGCATACGCTGGAAAGACAAATTAATCAATTTTATGGATTTTTACCCTAGCAAAATTTCAAGAAAACAAACAACAGATTACGTAGAGTAGATAGCAAGGCGAGACAATACAAAAAGAGGGCTAGTAATAGAGGTCAAAAGATCTGGAAAAAAATAGCTCCTACATGTCTGGCCACCCATGTGGCCTTCAGTCACTCCATTACTATCAAAAATAGTTCATAGAAGGGCTTGATTGTTCCAAGTAACGGAGTTTCATTCCCAAGCTATGATGATTTCGACTGTTTGGTGACCGAAATATCGGCCAAAGACCGAAACTGCTTAGTAATCTAGCTAGAGGTAGCCAAAGATCCGTACCGGTATATTCTTACAAAATTATGACGGGAAGAAGGTTTAGTTTTCTGATCCCCAGCAAGAAAAATTGTTTCATTCCTCATTCCTTAATCCTTTTTTCCGAATTAGATGCTTGGTCGAAGTTTGAGTCTAGGATCAAGGTTGTTAAGTAAACTCAGACATTTTATCAGATAGCGTTTGGCAGATGCGGGGCAATTCTCAGCTTATTCATAGATTCATTTACATGTTTTTTAACGCATCTAAAGAAATACAAGTCAAAGAGATGCCATCCAGAGAAATGCCACATTTGAGTGTTGTGGTTCGCGGAGACTGTGAAAGCCTCAATTCCACATTTTGACAGAAACGCCACACTTATTGTGCCTGTCTTCGTGGGGATAGAATCACACACCCATGACTGTGGCTGAATATCAACGCTTCATGAGCAGCCAGTAATAGTTTCTCATCTCCTTATTTAATTTGCTGAAGTAATTGTCTATCAGTTCGGGGAGAGATACACAATTGCTTGAATATGACCCAGAACCAATGGAGATTGTCAAAGATAAAGAAGGTCATACTCATTCATATAGTTAAAATGGTGTGTTTTTCTATTTGATAAGCCCCAGGTTACTCTAAGGATTAGTGATAGCTCAAATATCAGGACTTGATTGGAAGTTACACAAGAGATAAATCATTTGTTGCAAAATGCCCCGGCTCTTGCTCTTTAAAATGTGCACCATCTGAGAATACGTGGCAGGCCAGACAATTCCGCAATTCTCTTCTGAAGAGGCATATTTCACTCACTAGATTGAAAAGGACTAGGAAATCCGCCAAAGATTCGTTATGAACCTCAAATTTGTTCATGGTTATTAGTAGATACCAGTGGCAATGAGAGGCTGCTTATGGACCCGGCCAGATCCCACAAAATATCATACCGTTTGAATGCCTTGTGTTCCAACAGCTATCAAGATACAGTTTCGTTTCCTTATCTCGCCAATCGCACTAATCGGATTTGGAAAAGATCAAAAGAAGGCATAAACTGCGCCGTCTTTCTCGCGTCCTTATCTATGAAACTCACCGCACAGATGCAGTGGCCTCACAGCCGCGCCTGATTTCATATCTTTCTAATTTCACTTCTTTTCTATGGAGTTGTGATCCAAATTTCAGAGTAAATTCTGGGAGGGATACGGGACGAGAGAAGCAGAGAGAAGAGAGAAGGTAGGAGCAAAGAAGTAAGAGAACTCGCTCACTGTTTTGAATTCTGAACCTCCAAGCGTGCTGGGTGATCTGTGCTCATTTTTAGATCCCTGGCTTTTGCTGACCCTTTTTAAACCAAGTAATTGGCAAAACTGCGTTTCTTACTACCGTTTCTTAGTCTTGTAGCTGTTTTCTTGCTTTGGCTTTCGAGGTTCTTCTCTCTCATCGCGAATGTTAGTTGTCATAAATGAGACAAGGCAAGAGTATGACGAAATTTACCCTCAGGCTTCAATCAGAACTAATCTATAAGCTTCCTCGTTCCTCCTGTTTCTTTTTTATTTCTTTCTTTCTTTGCTTGTCTCTTTTCTCCTATTCTCTTTCGTTCCACTATCTGCGCTTTCTCATGGAAGACCCTAGAAGATTGATGGATCATATGCGCATGGTGAGACTAGAACTAGGACGTCATGAGGAAAGCAGGAGAAATCCATTGAAAATGCTAAAAATAGGTTAAAAAAGAAACACCGCCTCGTGCAGACACCTTCGATTTTAGGGGGAGCAAATTTTTAATAACGATTAAAAAAAATAGGGGGAGCATAGCCCGGAACATTTAAAATCAGGCGTCATGAATGGGCGGGATGTTCTACCCGAGTGCGGCCCCAAGAAAGACAGACATCCACATTTCCACTTGAGCACGTTGGGCAATTTTGAGAAAATTCAATATGAGGCGAGTGAATGTGGAAGTGAAAGAATAGGGGCAACAAGCAAGGGACAAAAGCTGGCAAATAGAAAACGAAGCAGAACAAAGGAAGTAAAAAGGAAAAAAAAAACAAAGCGATCTTGGCAGAAAGCTCAACAGACCATTGAGTAAATTGTTAAGAGAAGACGGGAGAAGCCCTAACTGTTCAATAGAACGTTAATAGAAGGTCAATTAGAAGACAGATACAGTCATGGATTTCCAAAGTTGTCCGAAACTGAATGAAATAGCAAATTTAGTAGAACCTCAGAAAAATAATATTACCGCTTGGACGAGCAAAATTGAAAGACGTCACCCAACAACCGGTTTCAGTATTCAGTATTCTAAATTTTGCCACCTGCAACCTGACAATAGGAGACGCCCGCCCGAGGCGCGAAAAAGAGGAGGAACCTGGGCCTATGCCCCGCACCTGGCCCGATGCTTCCGACAGCGAGCCAGATTTCCAAAGTGCGAGCGGCCCCAATTTTGAGTGGCCCCATTGTCAATCGGCCCCACTGGATGGCCCCACTGGATGGCCCTTCTCGAGCGGCCCATACATCAATAAAAAATGCAATATCAAGATTGTTTAGCACAGTGAATTCCGTTGCTATTCCTCAAGGCCCACTCCCCAAATATGAATAATAACAGCAACTTGCTCGTCTCAATACTTCGTCGTATACATCGTCGTGTAGATTACCTTGTTGAATAGAACACGAGGTTTTTTCTTGCAGCCACCTTGCAGCCCACGCGGGCCACGAGGCCCCATTTTTCCATTATGCTCTACATTTCAAATTCGCGGCCCCGTGGCCAGGTGCGCTCTTTCTACAGGCTGCAGCCACACAATCGAGGCAAAAAAACTACATTAATTAATTAAGGCAGCAAGCGGCATGGAGTCGAAAGAGAAAACACGATAACAATGGGTTATACAAAAGGATAAAGAAAACAGCACACCGCAAAAGCACGTGTTTTATTCGCAGGGGGCAATCTATTTTTTTTCTAGTGTATTCCATTGCGATTCCTCGACCCTTCCATTGTACGCTTAGTCGAGACGCATGTGGGCTGAGAGCCCAGTGCTCAGTAGTATGTGCTCGTTTTAGATCGTCTCTTTTTATGTGGAGGGCCGAAGGGACACGTCTGTTACGGCGTCAATGGAATTGAAAAGCGAAGAAAACGACGGGTCTTGCGAACGAGCAAGTCTCAGCTCACAATAGAGTGCTGCGATATCAGATGCTTTCTTTTGTTGATATTTCACACTTGTTGAAATATGGCCAGGTCACGATTTCGGGCATTGAGTTTGCTGGCGCGATTGCGTGCTTTTGGTGGGCTCTGGCATCACGGTAAAACTTGCACCACAAGCGTGCGTTTGCCACGCTAGCCAAAAAAAAAAAAAAAAAAGGACAAAGATGAAAAACATTCCCAACGCAAATGACTAACTTTTTCACACCCATGACTCGCGCCCGCGTGAACGCGACGAGTCAACCTGGATGATTCATTTTTTTCATTCATCTTTTTTTTTTTGGCTGGCGAAGTCCTCAAAATTAAGCTCGCGTATTATGCCCGAGTTCGGAGCAGGCCGCCGGCACAATAGAAATAAAGACTGAAGAAGCACGAGGACGGGGAAAAGTTTAGTAGAGTCATACGCCGTGGTGTATGCCACGTGATCTTGAAACTAGCCTAGATGCCCTCTCAGCATCTACAAACGCAAAGAGAAACAATGCCCGGATCAAACGTGCTCTTCCTGGCACTTATTGTTAGCATATTTCGTACCTGCCATAATGAACCCCGAAGAGGCGCGCGGTGAATGCCGTTTAGCCGCGTGCTGGCCAAAGCGCAAAATTAGATTGAGAGAAAAATTAGGATAAGGGGAGACTGCGAAATGGCTCGGAAATTAGTACACTGGCCAAACCGAAGAATGCACAAGACTCAACACCGAACGATGGCTATGCGCTCAGTACAGAACCAAAAATGGGCCACAGACTAAAAAGCCGAGGGGTCTTTTTGGGATGTTTTTGGGACATTTTTGGGACATTTTTGGGATGATTTTGGGTCCTCTTTGGGATGTTTGGGGATCTGTTTCACCTGGCCCTACATGGCACATGCATCGTCTCTGGTATTGTTATTTGTCACTACTGCACTTGATAAAAATATAGAATAATGCAAAAAAAAAGAATGCCAGACCATGCCGAGACTATCACCCTAGACGGCTAGGCGGCTCTTTCCAATAAATTCAAATCACAAGCATTGAATGTGTTCCCCTTCTCATCTTGCGGAATTAGGAAATAGGAAGCTGGGTGCGCCGCGGCTCGGGCCTTTTCTCCCATTTTCCTGCCATTTTTTTATTCCAGGCCCGAGCGTCGGCTTGTTTCCGTAAAGCCATAAAAAACGAGCAAGTAAACGAGCGCGAGGCCTCGGTCTCCGTTTCACGGTGGGCCCGACTTACTGCCGTTTCCATTTCGCCCGGTCTCCGAGCAACGCACAAAAAAATGAAAATGGAGAAAAAAATGACAAAGCTTCGCGCCATGGTTCCACAATATGGGTCACAGCAATCGCGGACTTGCAAAGGCGGACCCGGAGCCCCGGATTCAAGATAAGAGCGTGGGTGAGTCAAGCAATGCGCAAAAAATCGCTAGATAGAAAAGCGTACAAAAATTAGACCCAGGTAAGTGAGTCATAGATAGGGTAGTAGAAAAACGGTAAACGAATAACTACGCAATTAAACAATGTACTGTTCTTGAAAGGAGTTGTATTGAAGAGGTCCAGACAACACACTAGGAGTAAGCTAGAATAGGTGTGGAGAAACCTGTGGAAAGTTCTTGTTTAAGAGGTTATCTGAAACAAGCTG
>JAKUBE010000077.1:0-34382 GCA_030674755.1 Metschnikowia henanensis | reverse complement strand
CCAATCACGTCGAAGTCGTTCAACACGGTTTGCTCGATTGCTGTGTCATCAGAAATGGGGATCCACTCGTTCTCGAAGGGCGCCTCCTTCGTTTTTGGGTACGCGAGCTCGATTTCCTGAGACGTCACTTGAATTCCTTCATCCGCGTCCATCAGTTCAACGAGACGAAGCCCGCCGGAGGAGTTGATCGCCTGCACCAAGGTATCTATGAAGTGATCCAATGTTAGGTTCTTCTTCTGATTGAGTATTAGAGGAACAGCATAAGTCGATCTTGCTCGTTTAAACTTGACAATCGTTATTTGTGCTTTGGGAGGCTATGTGTTAGGGTACATTTCTTTTGGGTCATTTAATTATTTCCTCTTCATCTTCATTACATACCATTGTAATTTTTACGTGGTAAATTGCCAGACTTATGAGAATCCGACGCGGTGCTCAGTTAGCGCGAAGACACTCACGGTCCATCTGAGCAAAGACGCGCGCCTTCCTCGTGAAGTCCATTGCTCACGATCCAACCAACATAAGATGTATAAACAAAGTGGCGGTCGAAAACAAAAAAAAAAAACAATTTAGCACTTTTGGTTCTCGTCAATTGTGTCTTAATTGCTCTTCTAGTGGAGCCAAAGCCGTATTTAGATTCCAACAAATGATCAATTACGCAATCAATTATTCGACTCGCTTCAATGCTTCACCTGCGTAATACTGGCAGCAAATCAAACGACCTCCGGAACTCAAAAGGGCAGACGGATACAGCAAAAAATAGTCAGCCGGAAACATGCGGGATCTCGTGCATTGTGGGGCAAAAAAGCCGTTCATTTGTGGGAAAATGGGGTAACGTGAGGCCCAGCAATCCCAACGGAATTTCAAATTGCTCGCCAATTGCATTACCGGTTCCCGCACCGACATGCGCAATACGGCTATAGGGTTATACTTCAGCAGGCATCAGCCTTGTGTCGACTCTTAGAACCTCTCTCGGTCCTGCAATATTTCAAAAGGTGAAGAATGAAGAATTAAGAAAGTTTAGTCTGTTACCATGCGCCTCCTCTTTTTTTAGCCCCGTTATTGTTCACTTTCTCGCCTTTCCTATAACCGCACGACAATGCCTTGCGCGGCGAATCTCTGCGCAACCTGCAGTGTGGCTTGGCAGGGGTCGAAGCGAGGATCAATTGCGCTTATGGGATCTCTTTATCGAGCCAACCATACAGGAATTATAAAATCGACTTATAGAACGTTTTTCTTATCGTAGGCTTACTTTTTCTAGCACCGAATATTATTGAAATGATGAGTTACACGTTGGTTTTGTCCTCTGAGTGGCGATCCGCACTGGCAAAATTCCGAAATTCCGTCGCGAAATTCCGTCGTCTGCAATTGTTGCGATGTGCGATGACTTATTCTTTAGAATAAATACCTGAAATTCTCTTGTCATGGATATGTCGGTCTACATTAACGAATAATGTATTTTGCGGCTTCACAAGCTCTTCGTGTACCACCCTCAGAACGGGCGGGTATCAGTGTCAATGACCTAAAGGTGACAGTAGATTCGAAGGACGCAGAGAGTGGCACGGTGTCAATTCTCGATTCGATCTCCTTCGATCTACCTCACAGCAACTTGATGGCAATAATGGGAGGCTCGGGATCGGGCAAAACCACCCTTCTCAATGTTCTAGCTCAAAGAACAAATGTCAATTCCGCAGCATTGAAATTCTCGGGTTCGGTGACCTATTCCATGCCACAATCTCGTGAAAAGAACAGGATCTCTACCGCCTACATGGTCCAAGAAGATTTTTTCATGCCAGGGCTCACGTTAGAAGAGACATTGTATTATCAAGCAGAGCTTAGGCTCGCTAATGTTACAAAAGACGAGCGCCGCGAGCTAATAAGCACCTTGTTACAGCTCTTGGAGTTGGAGCGTAGAAAGGAAGAAATCGTGAAGTCGTTTACCGGGCAAATAAATCTTTCCGGTGGCGAACAAAGAAGACTATCACTAGCTATTCAGTTGTTGAGTCGGCCTCAAGCGCTTTTTTTGGATGAGCCAACGACCGGTCTCGACACGTCCTCGGCATTAACACTTGTGTCTGTTTTAAAGAAATTAGCGTCGCCGGAGATTGGAATTACCATCATCCTCCTGATTCACCAGCCTCGCGCTGAGGTCTTATCGCTTTTTGATAAACTTTGCGTTTTGACTCGCGGCGGTAGGTTGGTGTACTTCGGGTCTTTGGCCGCCTCAGTCAGCTACTTCAACGGGCTAGAAAGCGCGGGCGTTATGCCGAAAGTTGACTCATCTCACGACTCTTTCGCTGTTTTCAATCAAATCATGGCGGTCCTGGTGAAAGACACTTCTTCTGTGGAGAAGGAAATCGAGTCATCGAGAATCACGGATGTGCTCGTACAGCACTGGAAATCTCAACACCCCCCTAGTTGCAGCTTGTCGCCATCAGAGCAGAAAGCCAGGTTTCAGGACAACCTCAAGGTTTTCAAACCAGCTAAGCCCCTACCACTATACAAGGAATTGAATGTTCTTGTTAGAAGATCAACCTTGATTTCTGTCAGGGACAGGGTCTCACTTGTTAGTCTTCATGGTGGCGGCGCAATTTTAGCCGTTGTTGTGGGCTGGTTGTTTTACAAGCCTGACCCAAACATTTCCGGAATTCGGTCGATCACTTCATGTCTCTACTCGCTTTTGGAAGTGATCGGTTTCGCACCATTAACCATGGAAATCTCTCGGTTGTGGGGTGCTGATGGCATTCATTTTGTCAGAGAATACAAAGAACGATGTGTTTCAATTCCAGGGTACGTGATCTCCAGACGCATGAGTAAGCTTTTTGTCGAAGACGTTCCATTGGCCTTGATATTTTCTGTCATCACTTACTTCATGTGGGGCCTCCGGCTTGGTGATTCTTTTTCTGACTCTGGAGATGGAAGCTATTTCGGAATATACTTCACCACTACGCTCATTGTCATTATTTGCGGCATGTCCTTGGCGTTGCTATGTTTTGCCTTGGCGTCATCTTTTTCAGTTTGCTTGATGCTTGTGAACGTGGTCTACCAACTTCAAAACTCTGGTTGTGGCTACTTCGTCAATGCTTCAACGATGCCTGTTTATGTTCGCTGGGTGAAATATCTTGCATTTTTCTGGTATGCCTTCGGAGGCTTGACTTCAAACCAATACACTAATTGGGAGGGAAACTGTCCGTACCCTGCCAACAGCAACGAGTGTTTGGAATATACTGGTAATTACCAGCTCGAAGTGCTTGGATTTCCTCAGAGCTGGGCAGGTGCTGCAATTGGATACTTGGTGGCTTGGATGATTGGCTTCAATGTCATGACAATGCTTGCATTTTACTTTAAGAAGTACGACGTTGAGATAGCTAAGAAAAAGAAAAACCGCATTGGCGGTGAGTCTGGCGAACTGGATCTTCACGAGACAATGCTGCCTGCTACCCTGATGAGTGAAAAGGAGTCTGAGCATGATGCTGGCCCATCTATTCAGGCAAAGAACATCACATTGAGTGTGAAAGTCAAAAATTCTCAGAATATGTTTGCCTCGAAAAATTCCAGGGTATTGCTCGACGATGTGACTGCAAACTTCCAAGCAAATTCGGTTAATGTGATTATGGGCCCATCCGGGGGTGGAAAGACTACGTTCTTGAATTTTATGGCGTCTCGACTTGGAAACTCTTCATTTTCTACCAATGGCCAGATTTTCTTGAACGGCTGCCAGGAAGTGACTCCTTCCAAACTTTCCAAGTTGTCAGCTTATGTGACTCAAGTAGACAATCTCTTGGTTCCGCAACTCACTGTCAGAGAGACTTTGTACTACCAAGCCTGTTTACGGTTACCGGCGTCCTACCACAAAAGTATTCCTTTTTATCTCAATCAGTTGATGAGACTGACTGGGCTCATTGATTGTGCAGACACCCCCATCGGCTCCGAAACCACCAAGGGAATTTCTGGCGGAGAGAAGAGAAGAGTGTCAATCGCTATCCAGCTTCTCGGGAAACCACGCATTCTCTTTTTGGATGAACCAACTTCTGGCCTTGACTCTGCCACTTCTGCATCTATTTTGGCACTCTTGAAGCAATTGGCTCACTCGGGTACGACTATCATAACAACTTTGCACCAACCAAGCAAAGAGATGTTCTCACAATTTGATACCTTGACACTTCTCGCACGTGGCGGGCATGTCGTTTACGATGGATCCACGCGCCAGCTTCCCACATATCTCGTTTCAATTGGGCATAAATGTCCTCCCAATAATAACATTGCTGATCACGTTCTTGATTTGCTTTCATTGGGGTGGAATGAGTCTGGTGAGCAATTACAGGCTCGGATTGATTTCTTAATCCAGCAATGGAATTCTCGACCTCTAATTGATGAATTGCTCCCGTTGAGCTCGCTGGAGATAGATTTCAAGAAAATCACGAGGCCTGAGATTCCGTCTTATGTCTTGTTTCGCACTGTCGTTGGGAGGCAATTTGTCGTTTCGTTTCGTGCGGTGGATATTTTGATGGCTCGCCTCTGGACAGTCGTTGCTTTGGCCTTGATCTATTCGGTGTTCTTTGCTCCTCTAAGAAACAGCCAAGAAGGTGTCAGCAACAGACTCGGGCTTACGCAAAGTATTGCTAACCTATACTTTTGTGGCTTAGTGAATAATCTCTCCATTTATCCATCCCAGCGTGACTTGTTCCACCAGGAATATAAGGACAATACTTACGGAGTGCTTATTTTCCACAGCGCCTATTTCTTGGTGGAGCTTCCCTTTGAGATTCTTCCAAGCGCCTTCTTTTCTGCAATGGTGGTATTTGTGATTGGGTTGCCTAGAACCCCGAGCATGTTTTTCGCCACGTTCTTCTGCTCCGTTTTGTCGATCAATTGTGGTGAGGCTGCAGGTATTTTCTTTAACAGTCTTTTCAAGCACATGGGCTTAGTCACCAATGTGCTCACAAACGTGTTCATCGTCGGTATTTTTATGGCAGGCACCATGTCTCTTCAGATGCCAGAGTTCTTCAAAGCATGGAACTACATAAACCCCACCAAGTACCTCGTGCAAATATGTACGAACTTGGGGTTTAAGGACCAGACATTCACATGCGCAGGCAGTGTATGTTCTTTAACTACTGGAAAAGCTGTTCTAGCGGAATATGGGCTTGAGGCCGATCTTCGCTCGCTGTTTGGAGCATTCATTGCGTGTTTGGTAATTTATAGAATGATCTCCGTGGCAACTGCGTACGTGAGAGTGCGTTTCTTTTAGTGCGTTACTTCTATACCCGCAACGGACTCTTATATATGGCTAGGGTACGATCGGAACTTGATAGACCTTTCCTACTCAGATCAAACGTTCAATCACTGGTTGATTCTTTGTGAAATCAAGTGAGTGAATAGCTATAATAGTGACAGAAAAAATGAATATAATAGATGTCTGGTCTGCCGATTTTCTATTAGTGCAACCATTCTCCAGACTTCGCAGTGAGATGAGTGAGATGCATCTGTCTGTGCATATTCAGTAGAGCTTTCTTTAAGCACATCTCCTAACATCACCTCTGCATTTGCCTCTACCATCCATGAGCCTGAGAATACCATCAAACAATTCGTTCATTCTACGATCTTTATTACGCGAGGTCATGAGGGGATTGCGAAGGATTCGTGCTGAAATACCCGTCTTAGCGCATGAAGATGGGTGCACGAAGGAATTCCAACGAGAGGTTGAAAAAGCATCCATCGACAAGCACCAATACCGAGACTACTTGCTTTCTGAAATCAGACATACCGTCTTCCAAAAATTCGACGCCAAGCCGAAACGTACAAAAGATCACATTGTACACAGCCAGCTCTGGCAGGGCCATGACCTTGCAATGAAATTAAGCGCTATCCATAGTGAGCCAAGCAATGCTACGAGATGGAGAGAGCTTGTGGAAATTGTCATTGAAGAAAGGACAGCACAGCTACGAAAAAACAAGTGGAATCTCGACTACAAGGCACACAAGAAAGCCATTGATGAGATGCACTTGAAAGAAATGGATACTCTACAAGCGAAACGCTTAGTGTCACGACAAGTAAAGAAACCCTTCACCATTAGCCCACGGACAGACAAGGGTTATAAAGCGCTTCTTGCCAAGAGTGAAGACAATGCGGCGTGGGTTATACGTAACTACTTGAAGAGATTACAGCTATCGGGGAAGGTCCCGAATCCATTCAAATTGCCTTACGTCTCTGAGAGTATGCGTAAGCATGCGCTTCAGCTTCCAAAAGTAGTGACCCTCATCCCAGGATCTACGAAAGCGGCTGTCTTGAACGCTGCTTATGATATGGACTATGTAAACATCATTTTGAAGCCAGAGGTAGAGTACTTGATCAACAAAAGGCACTACCTAGAAAAATATCAGCGCATCGTCAATAAGAAAGGGCCGGTGAAAGTCCAAGTCAGAAGCACCCTGGCAGGAATCATGCAAGCGCACTTTCTTAGATCGACCGTGAAAGACCCAAAACGCATGAAGCAACTCGCCATTGACGTAAAAAACCTGACCAGGGCAAAGCGCAAGCAGTTTATTTGGGAGCTTGGCTCTTCGCATTCAGAGAGCTTGAGTGAGCGAAAGGTTGGTGAAGGATACTCGGTACGAGGTTCAAGAGGCTTCTCAATAGACGAAGTCATGTACCCCAGAAGCTACTACGACAATGCTGTTCGGGAAGAAGCGGAGTGGGAATTTTTAATGAAGATGGAAGAATTGAAGTCGAAGTATGGGGAAGGTGCTTTGCGGAACCCCAAAGTTGCCAGCCAATTGAAAAATGTACATCAGCTGATCTTACTGGACTGGCTCGCTCCGTTGGACATATCTTCGAAGGCAATCGATAAAGAGGTCGAGCGGTATTTCACCAAGTACAGAGTCACAGAGGATAGTCCCATATGGGAGAGAAAAGCTATGTTGCAAGACCAGATGAACAGGAATTATGACAAAACTTCAGCACGTTTTCGCCGCTTGGTTCGTCTTCTCAACAGAGACAAAGTATCTGCGCATTCTGACCTATTTTACCGGAAGCAAACAGGTCAACCCAGGTTCAGCAACAAATCGCCAGAACCAGGGAGGATCGAAACAGGAAAGTCTTTGGAAGATTATCTCAGAGAAGCAGGGCTTGATGGGTACAAATTGGGCCACAGATTCAGGAAGCGGCTCAATATAGCCTGATGTCGCTACAAACTTGCTGAAAGATGAAGATTCTTAGCAGCAGAAAGGATCTGGTAATGGTGGGCGTGAATTTAATAAGGGAGGAAAATAATTAAATCGTCAAAAATTGGAATTCTCGTAAACATCGTTATTGTCTATCGAAGAGCTGCGTGACAATTCTCTTCGCCAGCACATGCAATCATACAACGTATCCGCCATAGCATCGGTCATTCGTGATATACCCTTCGACGCCATTCCCAGCTGTCCCGACAGCATCCTCGTCTAAGTCCATACCTGGAGTGGAAGATTTGGGGTCTTCGTTCTCGATGATCTCAAAATCCTCGATGAGCTTGACCAACTCGGCAGTGTCTTTATCCCCATCTGCAACAGACAACCCGTTCATCATGGCAATCACGTCACCCAAAGACTTTCCTTGTTGCTTCAATTCTCTGTGTTTAGCCAATACTTCTTCCAAACATGTAATGTTATTCTCGTACCAGATCTCCGACGTTTGCGCGAACGGAGGAACGCTCATTATGCCCTTCCGTGATATCAATGACTCCAGAGAAAGCTGGTTCCGGTAAAAAAGCGAGGCCTGGTAATGGTCTTTGCAGCAATATTGCGACAAGTACGTGTTTGGGAGAATAATCGAGGGTTTTCTATTGTAGATGCGAAATCTCGTTGCCGTCTCGAGAGCTCCATCGACGCTCGAGGCCCTGCGGACCTTTTGCTTGGGCAATTGGCCACAAAGCAAATATCCGCATTGGTGCTCGATGTTTTTTTCCTCTAATAGCTCGTCATAGAGCTGCGGGGTCAAGAACCTGCTTAAAAATTTGAGAAGTGGCACGTCGATCGAGTAATCCAAAACGAGCTCTGCGATCTTAAGCTGTAGCAGCGACGCCTCTTTAGGTGAGAGCAAGTCATTCCCAGAAAAGGGGCCTAAATGCTTAATGAAGTCTTCAACAGTCAAGAGTTGCATTTTATGATAGCGTGAGATGAATCTTCGGAGATGCCATGTATATTTAGGATTGTTTAGCGTGAGATGTAATGGCCAATTTCACTTTTCTGGGGCCAATTTACTGGTCCCAACCGATACTGATCGCTTGGCCCGGACCTGCACCTTGCGTGACTGGAGTGGAGCGGAACTGTGGGATACGTTTTTTCTACACCTGCTGCATCTCACTGCCTGGCGATCCCACGCAGGTGACGTATTGGAAGGGCCAGTGATTTGCCATACCCTTACAAAAGTGAGCTGCTCCCCACGAATATTGTAAATTTTGTGTATGGCTGACCCGGAGCGCATTTTGGTCGAAAAGCCAGAGTTCAAATTACGGCGCCGTGGAAGCTCCTCCTCTGTGCTCAGTGCTCTACTGCCCATACCCTCAGCCCGTTTATCTTCCACAGGCGCAGGCATCAACAGGTCCAGATCCTCTACAACAAGCGTGCTATTTAATTACATCAACGATGCTCCCCATGAAAAGCAAAAGAAAGCAAGGCCGAGGCAGAAACTAGTCTCCTTGTATCGGCTTCTCTTGCTCGAGCTCAATCTACCTGGCAATGCGTCTACAAAAGCAAGCTCACCCGAAAATACTACGGCAATTGACAAGTCGCTGGAGCAATTGACCAACATGGTGAAGGTGCCGTACTACTTGGAGAAATTCATATTCTTCGGCCTCCTTGTATGTTCAAACGCGTTTCTTACGTTGTTCACGCTTGTACCTTTGAAGATCGCAATCGTCATCTGCACGGCCCTAAGGGATTACCTCATTTCGCCGCAGCGAAGCTCAGCCTCTTTGGTAAAAAAGCTACATTTTGTCAAGAGGGACTTGATCACGTTGCTTTTGATCGTGTCATCGGTTGCGCTTTTGTCAACTCCTTTGCTTGAAGTTTCCAGGCTATACCACGATATTAGGGGACAAGCTCATATAAAATTGTACGTCATGTTTGGTGTTTTGGAAGTCACGGATAAGCTCTTATCCAGTATTGCCCAGGAGGTATTTACTGTGCTCGTGGGACTACCCTTGACGCACTTGACGCCCAGGAAATTAGGCAAGCTTGCATTTTTCTCCGTTATTGCATTGGTGTTCTTCGCGTGTCATTCGTATGTCCTCATCTATCAGTCAGTTGCCCTTCACGTGGCTGCAAACTCATACTCGAACGCTCTACTAGCGCTTTTGCTTTCCAATCAGTTTAGCGAGTTGAAGGGCGCCGTTTTCAAGAAGTTTGAGCGTGAAGGCTTGTTTCAGGTCTCCATGTCTGATCTCACCGAGCGATTTCAACTTTCCATCATGCTTTTTGTGATTGCTTTACGGAACGTGTCTCAGGTCAGTAGCACTCACTTGGGCCTTATTCCGGATAGCTGGAAATCTTGGAATAAGTGGTTTGGGGCCATATTCGGGCCATCGGTGGTTGTGATTGGCAGCGAGATATTTGTGGACTGGGTCAAGCATTGTTACATCAACAAATTCAACCTAATACGCCCGAGGATCTACGAAAACTTTCTCTATGTACTCAGTACCGACTTTAAAGAGGTGTTCACGTCGAACTCAAAGGCAGACACACTGCATGAGGTCTCTGACTATATCATCTTGACGAAAAGAATTGGGCTTCCGATAATATCACTTACGATATGCTTCTTAAGAATGGCGCTTAAAGACTTAAGGATGATATTTTTGCCGTCGTCGTTGCAGTTCCTGAGTGTGGTTTCAGGTGCAGTATTGGTTGCCCTAGCATTCATTGTGTTGCTCGTGGCCCGGCTCCTCTTGAGCCTTTGGCTCTTGAAATGGGCCCGCTACATTAAACATGCCCACGAAGCATATCAAGAAAGCTTGAAACTTAAAGGTGGTGTATCCTCTTCTTCATCTCAACCCGATGTCGAGCTTAAAGCCGAATGCGGGTCTCGTGAGATGAACGATTTTAATACTACCGATCCAGAGTGTCATCATCCAGAAAAGGAAAGTGAAACCTTTCTTGAAGGTAACGCGGGCTTGATGCTGCATTGTCCCCCCTATTTTAGACACAGAGGAACCCCTCTGCCTATCCTGGAAGTTGCAAGCGAAAACTATTATGACGACAGTCTTTTTGCATCTCCAGTCGAGCTGGAGATTGAGTACTCATTCCTTCCAGGGATCCCCAACACAGAGTCGTCCTCTATAAACCCAAAAACGAGATCTTACCTATACGACTATGGGGAGAACATTCCTCCCACGCTTGAAGAGAAAAGGAATGCTCAACTAATGAAGAGAAAATTATCGACAAAAGCAGATGAGGGGCTGTATGTCGATTCACTTCATGATGTACACAGATATGAGATGTCAAGCAAAAAAATCTGGTGATTATCTCCATGAGTTGTTGGCAGCTCGAATTCCTTCAGTCTATATGCATGCTACCATTAGTAAGCTATTTACAAGAGTGCCCCGCACTTTTAGTGTTTCTTAAGAAGCTGCTGTCTCATGACTGAGCTAATGTAATTCACGGTCTGTGGTCTTGGTCTTTTGACATTCGCAGCAAATGCTAAACATCCCGTAAGGAGAGCTAAAGCACCTGCCTGGTGCGCGGCTGCAAGGGGGATAGGGACTAAGTATATCAATGTTGAAATTCCCAAGGTCACCTGAAGAGACACCAATCCCATTACAGCGTGAAAAGTTCTTTTGGCACGAGTAGGTAGAAGCGTCTTGTTCTTGTTGACGTACATATGGCCGGCAACAATGGCGAAAAATGTAGAAGTCGCGAGAATTCTGTGAACCAACTGAACTGTAGTTGGATTTTCGAGAAGGTTCCGCCACCACAAATCGGACTTGTCGTCTTTCCTCGAAAAAACGGGGGACATGAGCTCTCCACTGGATGGAATCCAATCATCGCCCATGTGAGGGAAGGTGTTGTAAATTAAGCCGGCATCAAGGCCTGCAACCATCCCGCCGCTCATTGCTGTGAAATATGTCAATACAAGCAATCCCAAGCCCATGGCCCTCATTTTATTGAGGGAATTGCTGTTCAATTTTGCGAGAGCGTCTGTGACTTTTTTCGGGTCGGCTTTGATTTCCTTCACCCACCTGTTCTCATTGAGAATTCCAAACGCTGTCCATAACACACCCAAGTACATAAGGAACGCAGCACCTAGGTGTGTTGTGAGTCTGTATTGAGATACAGTCGGTTTAGACTTTCTCTCAGCAAGTTGGTCCTCATCCAATCCCGACTTCACCATCCACCATCCGATGGCACCTTGCAAGCCTAGTAAGCCGGTTAGACCCACTACTCTCCTGGTTACAAGAGCACTGAATCTGCCAGTTTTCCAGAAGTACACTGCGGGCAAGATGAAGAACATTCCTATACACCGGCCCAAAAACCGGTGACCCCATTCCATGCTGAAAATGAATTTAAAGTCGTCTAAAGTAATGTGAGAGTTGAGTTGCTTGAACTCGGGTGACTCCTGGTATTTCATGAACTCTTCCTGCCACTCAGCCTCGTTGAGAGGAGGAATTGTACCCGTGACAGGCTTCCATTCGGTGATCGACAAGCCGGACTCAGTCAATCTGGTCAACCCGCCGACTACAACGATTCCGAAAATTAATCCAGATGTACACACCAACCAGTATCCGGCAGCTTTACTCGAGACTACAGGATAAGCGTGTTTTGCCAACCGACTCGTGGCTTCTTTGACGCCTAAGTTTGCGGAGGTAGGCATGGAGTGCGAGGTAGAAGAGTAGGGTCTGTTCATGCGGAGAGTCAGAATCATTTTCGAAACAGGGGATGCTCTCGTCCTGGACAAACTGAGCCGGGAGCCAGCTGTCTTTGACAAGATATTCAAAACACTCATGTTTCTTGTAAAATAAAAGCCTGATCGGCAAAACATGATTGCTTGCTTAGTGGTCCAAGTTTAGTTAACGCGATCTGAAAAACGGCCTGATCAAAGTCGCCGCCCGATCACGTGCTTGAGCTGACCCGCGAATGATGTAGCTTGCAATCGTCAAGGGTCACATGATCCCTGCAGCATGGAAGTATCGCGACTCAATGCTGCAAGAAGGACAAAGCCACATATCAGGCTTGGGTGCAAATGTAATAGCTCATGGCGTGAAGCAGCGCGACTCCATGTACTGAAATAAGCAAATCTACCGTCTAAAGCAAGTTCGCCTTGTGGAAATATTTGTTCGAGAGAGTCGACGATGCTACTAGACGGCACCGCTTTGATAGCAAACGCTATCTATATTTATTTGATTGCGGTCTTTGCCTCGGTGATATTAGCGGCCTCTTTCTTGACCATACGCGGGTTTGTGGATAAAGGGAGAGGCAACGAGAGCCCCAAGGAGGATAAACTACACAGCTCTGAAATTGAGCCGGTTGACGATCCCAGGTTGAAACTGCTAGGCAGAACAGGCTCTTCGGTTGTGTACAACTCGCAAAAGGAGCCAAAGGGTTTGTTGAGCCGCTGGAAAAGTCGCCCTGGGCATGGGAGCTCGGCCGAAAATTCGCACAACGCCGCTGACGATGAACAGAATTCCTCGGCAACAGCAAACGACCGTTCACCTCTTTCGGCCGATCTTGAGGTAGAGGGATCTCCGCCTTTGCGGCCCCGCCTTATATATCTGTTGGAAGAGTTGGAGAGCATGAACGTAAATATCACGCTGTTGCCCTTTGAGCCCAACGAAATTAGACTTTCTAATTTGTTGATACCCAATATTGTGTTACCACCTTCGCGTATAACGGACAAGTACGCCATGGACCAAGAGTTAGATTTGATTCAAGTTCTTTTGAATGATCCGCTTTTATCCAACAGATGTATGGGTCTATTCAGAATGGTTTGCGCAACCTCATTCAGTGAGCCCTACACAAATGCTCAACACTTCCATGGAGGGTTTTGCGATTTAATGGAATCTATCATCGACACCTTGGTCATCTACAGTACATCCTCAACCATTCCGTCCCTTCAACTAGCCCTTCTTGATTTGGCCTTTACGTTTTTATGGGAGCATTGGAATTGGGACCAAGGGTTTCGGCTAGCTGTGGCTGCGAAGTTGGCCCGCGAGACCATCGTGTCGGCTGGGGCTACTGCCGGAACCGTCACTATTCAGGAAGACATTCCTAATGAAATCACCAACGTCGAAACTGACAAAACCTCCGAAATCGCAGAATATGAATTGACCAAACACGTCGAGCCTGTCATTCTCCTGGAGATCAGTCTATTTAGACTCTTCTGTAATTTATACCTAGGCACACCTGTGATGGCCAAACCTGTGCGAAACCGGTGTGTCTTCAAATTGAGCGGGATATTCTATTGTTGTGCTAGCCAGACAAAGTGTCATCTGCACGTTGAATTAGCAAAGTTGCTTGGCCAGGCCTTGAATTCTACTGAGCGAGACAGTATTAAGGTGTTTTTTTACGAAGTGTTGTTGAAAGTTTTGCAGCCTCATTTGTATTGCTGTATTCAGGCCGAAGACGTGTTTTCCAACGGTTCAGTAATTCAGAAACTCATATTTCAGGGATTATGGACTGAGCAGCCACCGTCAGTCCGCGAAAAAGCGGCAGATGTCGTCGAGGTCTTGAGCGAGCGATTCCAAGAAATCGTTTCATGGAACAAGTCTATGAAGTTTACACATTTAAGTGATGAGCAAGGTGCCGGGCATGGTGGGGCTCCCGGATCGTGGCTGACTTTCAAGTGAGCGTTAGTTGATTGTTGTCAGGAATCTTATGAAATCCTGGGTAGACCAAGAAATTTCAAGGTTGTTCTGCACTGTGCAGCGGGTGGACGGGCACGTGAAATCTCATGCAAATGTTCCGAGCTTCGCGCAACATGTGAATCCTGATAATGTTATTGCGAAACAAGGGTTCTTCGAACCCCCTGCTTAGTCCTAATTATATTTGTATTTCTGTACTTTTTGCTTCATGGCTGAAGCTGTTTTAGATTTGTGTACTCGTAAAGATTATGAACAACTTGAAACAGCTTAAAGCGACACTCTTCTATTAGACTCCAACGTTCATGCATATTGTCTTTCTAGATAGGCACTTTGGCACATGCGTCTCGGAGGCCCGTTTACGGATATAAATGACTCGATATTGCCTAGACTAGATCAATTGACATTTTAAACACCCACTAGCACATTTTTTGCACAAGCGCTCGAAGAAAGCTAGTGTCTACAGGCTGCACGATTGAGTGGTAATCAAGATCCACTTTCATCAAACAATACTTATCGCCACTTTATCATGTCAGGCCTCGAAATCGCCGCTGCGGCCGTCGTGGGCTCTCAATTACTCGATGCCAAATACCATGTGTCCGAGGATCTCATCTTCATTCAAAAAATCGCCAGGAAGCTTGTTCCGTACGCCTACAATGTGTTTAGGAAGAGGGCCAGTTTCTGGTACACTTTCGAGAAGGCCGCCCTCAAGTATCCAAACAAGGATGCTGTTTCATTCCCGCGGCCAAGAAACTCGGTACCGTTGAAGAAGGACACGAAGGGGTTTCCGATCTATGACGATCAGTTCTCAGTTGAGTCCTACTCCTACAAGCGATTGTATGAGATGATTTTAAGACTTAGTTTTATTTTGAAGAACGACTACGGTATCACTTCTGAACACACCATCGCTGTCGACTGCATGAACAAGCCTTTGTTCATCATCTTTTGGATGGCATTATGGAACATTGGTGCCCTCCCCGCTTTCTTAAACTACAATACCAAGGGCCAGCCCTTGATTCATTGTATCAAAACAGCCGGGGTGAGCCAAGTGTTTGTCGACCCAGATTGTGCTGATCCGATCAAGGAAACAGAGCAAAGTCTCCACAAGCAGCTTCCTAAAGTAAAAGTTCACTACATGAACGAGAAGCAATTGCTCACGGTCTTGAGCGACGAGTCAAGACCTAAGTATAGAGCCCCTGACGCCACTAGAAGACCAAATGACACCGATTCCTCTTGTTGTGCTCTTATCTATACTTCAGGTACCACAGGATTGCCTAAGCCGGCCGTAGTGTCGTGGAAGAAAGCGTTCATGGCAGGAGCGTTTTTCGGAACTGTCATGAAAATTGACAAAAACTCGGTCGTCATGACTGCCATGCCATTATATCACTCTACGGCGGCCATGTTAGGTGTATGTCCGGCACTTGCCTCCGGTGGGTGTGTCAGTGTATGCCAAAAGTTTTCGGCTTCCACTTTTTGGACCCAGGCAAAGTTAGTCAAGGCCACCCATGTGCAATATGTCGGTGAGGTTTGTCGCTACTTGTTGAATGCAAAGTTTCATCCTGACCAAAACAACCACAGTGTTAAAATCGCGTACGGAAATGGCTTGCGTCGCGACATTTGGAAAGAATTCAAGCAACGCTTCAACATCGAGGGTGTGGGTGAATTCTACGCCTCGACTGAATCTCCAATTGCCACGACTAGCCTTCAATTTGGAGACTTTGGCGTGGGCGCCTGCAGAAAGTATGGTTCCTTGATTAATTCCATTTTGAGCTTTGCCCAAGCAATTGTCAAGATGCATCCAGACGACGAAAATGAGTTATGGAGAGATCCAAAGACCGGCTTTTGCGTCAGAGCAAACGCGGACGAGCCTGGCGAATTGTTGATGAAAATCGTGAATCCGAAGAATATCGAAGGAACGTTCCAGGGCTACTATGGAAATCTGAAAGCCACAAGCTCGAAAATTGTTCGAAACGTTTTCAAAAAGGGCGACGCGTGGTTCAGGTCTGGAGATTTGTTGAAAATGGACGAAGATGGGTTGTTGTATTTCGTGGACAGATTGGGCGACACCTTCCGTTGGAAATCGGAGAATGTGTCAGCCACCGAAGTTGAGAATGAGCTTATGGGATCGGGCGCCATCAAGCAGTCCGTCGTCGTTGGAGTACAGGTTCCTAACCATGAGGGAAGAGCTGGATTCGCGGTAATTGATCCAAAAGACGGCATGAGTGATCAGGAGGTTCTTGACAAAATCTACCAGCATGTCAGTCGCAACTTGCCTAAGTATGCCATTCCGCAATTTGTCAAGATTGGACCACAGTACATTCAAGCCTCTCACAACCACAAGGTGCCGAAGAACCAGTTCAAGAGCCAAAAATTGCCGAAGGGAGAAGATGGACAAGAATTGATTTACTGGTTGAACAAGACTAGGTACGAGGAGTTGTCCGAGGGCTCTTGGACTCAAATCATGAGTGGCGCATCAAAGTTGTAGGCCGGCTTCACTCAAGACTTACGAAGTAGATACACTAAACCTTAATTTAAAGACTTTGTTAAACATGTTGGTTCTATTGGCAAATATCAAATTTGTCCGCATATTTATTTCTTGTCAGAAATGGCAACAACACCTGGCAACTCCTTACCCTCCAACAACTCTAAGGAAGCACCACCACCAGTGGAGACGTGAGACAATTTCTCGACAACACCGAACTTCTTGGCAACGGTGGCAGTGTCACCACCACCAATGATGACAGTGTTACCGGCCTCAGCAGACTTGACGGCGGCATCCAACAAAGACTTGGTACCTTGAGAGAATTTCTCAAACTCGAAGACACCTGGAGGTCCGTTCCAAACAATGGTCTTGGCCTTGGCGACGGCCTCGGCGAAAAGCTCTCTAGATTTTGGACCAGCGTCAAGACCCATCCAGCCATCTGGAATTCCTTCCTCTTGCGTGGCAACGCTGGTGTTGGCGTCCTTGTTGAAATCGTCAGCGGTGACAAAGTCGACAGGCAAGACGATCTCCACGTTGTTCTTCTTAGCCTTGGCGATCAAGTTTTCGACATTCTTGGAGCCGGCCTCGTCGAAAAGAGAAGTACCAATTGGCATGTTGTCCAAGACCTTCTTGAAGGTGAAAGCCATACCACCACCGACAATCAACATGTCGACCTTGTCCAACAAGTTGTCGATCAATTGAATTTTGTCAGAGACCTTGGCGCCACCGAGGATCGCCAAGAATGGTCTGGTGGGGTTCTCCAAGGCCTTGGCGAAGTACTCCAACTCCTTGGCCATCAAGAAACCAGCAGCCTTTTGAGGCAAGTCGAGCCCAACCATCGAAGAGTGAGCTCTGTGGGCAGTTCCGAAAGCGTCGTTGACGTAGACGTCAGCCAAGGCAGTCAATCCCTTTCTGAATTTCTCCACGTCCTCGGCAGAAGCCTTCTCCTTGTTGCCGTCGACCTTTCTCGAGCCCTCCTCCTCAATGTGGTAACGCAAGTTCTCCAACAAAAAGACTTCGCCAGCGGAAGCGCCGTTGACGGCCTTCTCGACGTCGGCACCGACACAGTCGTTCAAAAAGGTCACCTTTTGGTCAGACAACAAAGATTGCAATTCCTTGGCGACTGGTGCCAAAGAGTACTTCTCCACTCTCTCGCCGTTAGGTCTGCCCAAATGGGAAGCCAAGATAACAGCCTTTGGTTTCTGCTCCAAGACATACTTGATGGTTGGCAAAGCAGCAACAATTCTTTGGTTGTTGGTGATGGTGGTGCCATCGAGAGGGACGTTGAAGTCGACTCTGATGAAAACTCTCTTGTTGGCGAGCTCCAAGTCCTTCACGGACAATTTATTAGACAAAGACATTGTGTGTTTGAGTAATCGAATCAATTGGTAAACAGGTGTTGAAAATTGATAAGAGTAAATTCTACTTTCTTTGGATTGCAGGCGAGGGTGCGCTCGCCGCGGGTTTATATACGTCTCGAAGCCCTTAGCTCGCTCCGAGTTTTATTTCGGCGGATTACCATCCTCCGTCTTTTTTCACAGTCGCACCACTGAAAAACCACACCACCAAGTCCGGTGATCCACTTTTCAGTTGCTTCGAGAGTTTTGTAAGCAATAAAATAATTATTCAGGAGTTGCATTGACTTTCTTGCTTCCTTATATTCACGTTGAAGGGGCTGAGATCAAACTTGGAGTGAAACCAGACTTAATTGAACTTCTTCTTTGCTTTCGAACTTTTATTACCGCCAGTAATTCCGACGCCCAAGAATGCATTATTACGTAGCTGCACTCAATTCAAAAGAGCTCCGCAAACATAAAGATGCTATTAAAATTTCAATACTAAGCTTACAAATCCTAAATTACCATAGTTGAAAACTGACCAGTTCAGGAAAGAGCCTCAAATCTTTCAAGTCATTTTTTTATATAGATTTTCTTATTGAGTCGCTACTGGACTTCCCCACGATTCTCTTCACTGTTATTATTGCCCATTGCGCGAGAGTCCTACAGCCGATTCTGCCTGCAAACGCGATCGCCCGGATAAGCGCATGCGTCCAAGGAGACAGATTTCAGCTCATGCAATTACGGGAATTTTTCACTTTTACCTCACGCTCTCACAATGACCAAGTAATGATCACAAATAAGAAACTCGGGCCTTTTTGCCACATTTTCTGATCTTCTACTATGAAAAGATACGGTGATTTGGTCTTCTGGCCCCTAGCCTAGTATCATCTGGTTGCCAGGATACTCCAGAATATTCTAGAATATCCTGCACAGCATTCCATCACCTTTGGCTAATCTGTTATAAAGACTAAAAGACATCTAACCCCCGTATAACAAATCAGAGTAGAAAGGTATAATGGAGAAATTACTACAATGGTCTATTGCCCAGCAAACAGGCGACAAGGAAGCCCAAGACAAAATCGGCCAGCCTGACCCAAAAATGTTGCTGCAACTTTTTGGGGGCCCCGATGAGCCTACGCTCATGAAACAATCGATGATGGTCGTGAATAATCCTGAGGCCACCGATGAAGACAAGGAGGTTGCTTTGGAAAACTTCGAGATGCTCATAGAAAATCTTGACAATGCCAATAATATAGAAAACATGAAGCTTTGGCCACTGGTCATCGACCAGTTGCACAGCGAAAACCAAACCTTCCAGGTCTTGTCAGCCTCGATCGTCGCGATCGCTACACAGAATAATCCATCGAGTCAGGACGCTTTTGTTAAACAAGAAAGGGGTCTCAACAAGCTTATAGAACTTGCTTCCAGTTCTGCCACGCCGAGAGAATTACTTTTGAAATCAACATTTGCTCTAGCAAGTGTGATAAGAAACAACGAGGACGCTACAACAAAGTTTATCGACTCTGACGGGTTGGCTTGCCTCGATTTAAAGGCGAGTCTCACCGACCACAAATCTTTATTGAGGAAGCTTTCTTTGATTTCGGCGGTGCTATCGACAGGCTCGAGCGCACAGAGAGCGGACCATGTCCGTCGTCTCCAGTTATCCGGAAACCTTATCAAAGTATTAGATCCGAAGAGCGAAGTGGCTTGCATAGATAAAGCTCTCAACATCATTTCGCAGCTCAAGCAGCTCAATTATATATTCACTGACACTGAGATCGCAACCTTGAAGCAACAAATGAGCGCGATCCAGTCATTGGCGGACCAGCTTTCTCAAGATGACTTGAACTCAGTGAAAGAGATCATTAATTGATTTTAAGTCATCACTCGCATATATGAATGAATGGAAATGTAATGGCCTTCTAATTTCGGCTTTGTAGATTTTAGTCAGTGATCACGGCGTTGGGGTCTTCAGATGTAAACACTCTCTTCATTAACTTGTTTACCGACGGTGGCACAATTCCTCTTCCCTGTACAGACCCGAGATCGGCGCTTTTCAGAAGCCTCTTGTATAAGCTCAACGGAGAAGCATAATACTGATAGAGATTCTCAGCTTTAGGTTCAGTCATCAAGTTGAACTTTTTGATCATCTCGATAAATGTACCCTTTGGATTGGACCCCAGTTTTATATTCCCTATGTTGGCAAACTCAGGATTTCTTTCGAACTTGTCGTACGCAGAACTCCCGATGGTATAGGTGAATGAATGAAGCCAATCAATTCCTTCCTCCATCGTTTTCGGCGTAAAAATATTGATTCCTAAGTTCACCTCGCTCTCAATAATGAGCCTCAGAGCGTCCGAGGCCGACATTGAATTCCGATCACTTGAGGTCAGCGAAATTCTTGCTTGTGCCTGGTTTAGGTGCTGGAGAGTTTTTGCGCGATACTGTCTGTTTTCTGCAGTTTGTAGTTTCCTTAGGTAATCGTTGAAGGCAGGCACCATGATTAACACGAAGAAATCCTTGTCCACACCCTGTGCCTTCGCCCTACCTTTCGCTCTGTCGATATCGGTTGAGATCAGACCAGTTTTGAGCTTGTCGACCAAAACAACGGGCTCGTAAAATAGTACGAACACCCTTTCGGATAATTCCGTCAACTCACATGGTTCGAAGGTGTCATTATCCCTGTTGTATTTTGCAGTCACTCTTCGCTTCCAAGAGATCAAAGGAAGCTCAAGGTATGAGCTTCTCACTTTCGGTATTAGAAACACGCTTCTGAAGTACTCGGTTTCGATTTTCTTTTCAAGACAAAGAGCGATTTCAATGACCATTTCATCGAGGATATCCTGCTTTCTCCTGGTAACTTTGTTGGCATCCTTCCACGCTTTCCCCGAGCGCTCGTTCGCAGCTGTGTCTTTTGGTTTTGTTGAATTGCTGCGCTTTTTCGAAGGTGGAGATTTCATCGGAGAACTACTATCAATGGGATCCGATATCATGGTCAGCGCCTGAAGTGCACGTTTCTTGCTCACCATTTCCAGTGGACTAGGACGGTTCTTGGACAAATTCTTGTCAGGACTCTGCTCACGCGATCCATGCGAAGAAACAGGGTTGTCAAAATGAGGTATGATTGATTCGTCTTCTGGGCTAGAAGCCTTGAGCGGTAGGTCGAAGTCGAAAGCTGTATAAGAATCTGGAACCTTCTCGGCGACAGGAGATGAGGGAAGTGACTTCATAATAGGAATGCCGAGGTCTTGCAAGGGCTCTTTTGGGGAAAGTTCCTGACGCTTTTTTGGTGTGAGTCGTAGGTCAACACTTGCAGAATCTTCGTCAGAACTCATCCAGTTTCCCAAATCCAAGAGATTCTCCGCAAAGGCGGATCCTAGAGCAGAGCCCAGGGCATGCGCTTGCGGAATCTTAAAAGATGTGCTGTGTTTAGTGGCCCCACCAGAATAGGCCGCATCGATGATAACTTCTGGCTCGTCCTCATCACTCAAACTGCGAAGTTAGTACTTTGGATTTTGCACTTACCCTATGAGCTGCGAAAACATACTTAATAACCTCTCCCTGCAGTTGAGACCAGGGCGGAAACTCACTGGGTTCAATGGGATCACTCAGTAGATCGATCACCTCTCTCATGATGCGGTACAGCAGGAACGGTCGACAGAACCCAAGTGCTGAAATATGTGCACTTTCACCGAAACACGTCTCCATGCATTGCGTGCGGCGCGCTCGCGTCTCGGGCTATATATTGCCCAAATAAGACATAGAGAACATTAATTAGCCCCTGGATATACTAATTTGTCCCCTGTAGCAATTCTCGTTTTGGTATGACCAGCGACGCTAAAAAGCCGACATTTGCTACCTAATAAAAGAAAAGCCGAAGTTTCTCGAATGTGCTTTTGATAACTTACGTCCTCAGTAAATTGTTAGCACCCCCGTGCCTCTCTGAGCGCCATGGCTATGAAGGTGAGGCTTGGCTTCATGGCTTAATAGACGGACGATCAATCCACACTCATTTACAATTAAGCTTGACCTAAAATGGTGGGAAACCGTCATCGTGCCATTAGCATGGCGTTTCCAGGCGACATGTCCGAGGACCAAGTGCAGAAAAGTCTTCAGTCACTATCCGACCTTAAGTCCGTTTATAAGGATATACGCTACGACTGGCCACAATTAGTGCAAGGGGAAGTGACGCCAATTGAAATGGCAATCTCGTTCTTGGATGATACATCTGTTGGACTAGCGCACAGAAAAAGTGAATTCGATGAGCTTTGTGAACTAACTGGTCAGAGTCTAAAAGCGGCCGTGGTAGAAAACCACGAAACGTTCAATAACAGTATAGGACTGTATCATCAGCTCATATCAATCGCCAAGGATTCACAACAGGACTCGAAAGCCATCAAAGATCTCATTGAAACAACCACGCGAGACATGAGGGACAGATCCACATTTTTGAAGGATTTGGACCAAAGCTCAACGAAGTACTCCGAGATGATTGAGATCTTGGATGCCATGGAATATTTGCGTGATGTCCCCGGGCAAATCGACCAGCTAATCGCCGAGAAAAAGATTCATGAAGTATATGACGTTATTGCCGACGGTTATAAGACAGCTTCAATGTACAACTTGTGGTCGTTATCCTCGATGAATGCTACGCAAAATTACCTAGAGGTGCAGTCCAATAACTTATACGATATGATCGTTGATGAACTCCAAAACGAAATCTATCTCAAAAGCACCCTGAGCTCCAAGGAATCATGGAGCAGTATGATTCATTCAAACAGCCCTCAAATAACCTCCTTCATGACTCTCATCAACAACCTGACTTCCTTGGAGCTGTACATATATAATTCAGCAAACTTGGACATCAACGAGATCTCCACGTCTCTCACTGAAAACACAAAAAGGTTCTTGGAGTCGCAACTTCCTAAATTGCATGAGCATTACTGGAAAGGCAAGAACTCGAAGACAAATTACTCGCTTCTTCTAGAGTCAAATCTGAACCCATCTACAGCATCATACTTTTACATCTACATGCTTCTTTCCACAGCATCCAAGCTCAACAAGCTACAGTCAGTGACAGAGATTCTTTTGAACTCTTTGCACCAGGAGCTTCAATCCATGACAATTCAGATTACTGAAGAGTGTAAACTGCTGAACATACACAAATTAGCGAGGATTGAAAAAGCAAGAGCAATCGAGCATAGTAACTCACAAGATACTATAAGCGGCCACAGTCTTTACGATTCTTCTGTGAATATCCTTCAGGAATATTTTGGCTCTTTTTTTCTCAGATGCTTGATAGTCTTGCTGAAACACAAGATCACCTGCGAAATAGTGAACAAGATCCGATCTACCGACGAAATTTCGTCATATCTTCGAAAAGGGCTGATGGCCGAATCCTCTCAACTCGCTGCGTATACTTTTCACACAGTCTGGACTATCATGAGCAAAGAAATAAATGCTTTAATTGGGACTTATATACACGAGGAACGAAAAGATCCAACCCCTCCTAGGTCTGATATTGCACCGAGCCAAGTCCACCAGGTGCTAATGCAAAAGCAGCTTTTTAAGCTAGAGGATGCTACAGGCTCCAACTCTAACGAGACTTCTGAGGAGCTCAAAGCAGTTCTTGATGAAATGTTCCCTGGTTTCCTGGTGAGCCCGAGGAAGACACACGTTGTCAATCGCACCAACAACTCGCCGTATATCACGACAGAGAGATTTAGCTCATCTGTTGATGTGTTAGTCCCCAGGAATGTCTTCAACATGCGAATTATCCTGGAGTTCTTCCTTATTTTCACAAGTGGTGCAAATAGTCTCTTTGTTGATTTCGAAAAAAACCTGGGTACGAGCACTCCGCCTTTTCGTTTTTACCAAGATGTCATGAGAAAGGGGTTTTTGAAGAGATTGAAAGAGCAATTAGACCACGCATTTGATGGCTGTATGACAAGTGACGTGGGAATGGAGTTAAGAAGGAACAATAACAAGAGAAACATATTTTTTAACCAAAGCACTACATCCTTGAATGATCAAGGCATGACCATTGAAATTTCGCGGGTTGCAAGAGTCGCCAAAGCCCCGCAAGTGTACATGAATGCGGTACAATTTGAACAGATTTTGAGTAAAGCGTGCTTTACTTTGAACACATCTTTCAATTACCGCAAAGATATAAGTGACTTGATCCTTGAGTTGCTTCGAAACTTTTCACTTTTTTACAACGACTACTATGAAGAGCTTCTTGCTACAGGTGGTTCCCACGATATTACAGAAATCAATCTCGGGCTTCACGAGGAACGTTCCCGGCGCGTGCTGAAGCTTAATAGGTGGATGGGAGCTTTAGTATTGACAAATTTGTCTGAGGCCTTGATGCACGAGCTGGATGATCTGGATTTGGTCTCTATGTTATCAAAGGAGCGCGACATGATGTTTTACGAAACAGACTCTGGTCCTCAAGCCTTGGATGTGTCCAAAGATGATCTCATGGATGACGAGTCCTTCCACCATGTCTGCATTCTTCTAAGGACAGCTTCGTGGATTTTGACATGGCTTCCATCAATGAGAAAGGTGTCAAATTATAGCAGCCGCGATGGAAATGACTCCGAAGTCAACAAGTTGAGACAAGATTTTGCCATCCTAGAAAACGGAAGGGCTCCTGCTTCTTCGGTGGATAAAACATCTCATGTCTACTTGACGCTCAACCTGGAATCATTAGGTGTTTTCGATAACGTCATAAGGACATTCGAGACAATACGGAAAAATGCCTTGATCGCCTTGCGCTACGATTTGAGATTGAAAACAATGCACCATATTAGTCAATCCTTCAAAGACAACTTTGTCTTGAGTACCGAACCAGCGGATTCGGATCCATTTATCAGTCTGTTCAACAGAGAAGTGTACTTCATCGGAACAAAGGTTGGCGAGATTTTGAACGCCGAGGAAAAGAACTTCATTTTCTTGGGCCTTCCAGCTCACATAAGTCGAGCTTTTGTGAAGGGAAGCGAACTTGTTTCCATTATCAACCGGAATGGGATTAAGCGTATAATTTTGAACATTTTCACAACTCAGCAAATGCTTCGCACTGTTATGAGCAAAGAGGAAAAAGTCGATCTCAGCGAGTCGTCCAGGTACTACGAGATGTTCACATTGAGTGAGCATAATCTCATACAAAAGATCACACAAGAGAACCTTCCGTATTCCAAGGCAGAGTTTTTGAATCTCTTGAGGTTGATTTATAGCGAGAAGCTCAAGAGTGTCAATGCTACATCCTTCAATAAGACAAGGTACAATGAGCTTGTCAAGAAGGTTGACGCTTTACTTGATTAAGTACTTGCAACTTGATAGAAGCCATAACTAGTTGAAACGAATATCTAATATATATTTAGGAGAATTGAATAGAATTAGTGGTGACCTTGGAAATTGTTACCGCCTGGACGAACGTTGATTTTGTCACTCAATCTTTCAAAAAAGAATCGGCCTAAGGCCATTCCAAGCACCACAGCAAAGAAATACACCAAGCTGAAGGTCATTGCAACCAACATCATCGCATAACCGAAAGTCTCAGACAAGAAACAAAGACCAATTCTTACAAAATCTCTTCCCAAGACCGTAAACACAGACAACTGCTTGTGAGTGCCGGTGGCCGTGGTGCCCTCGGCAGCATCAGAGATTTTTTCGTTGTCGTCATCACAACCACACTCTTCCACGATGGTAGTCGTTTCTGGAATCTGGTAGTTGGGGTTGTTCCAAACCTTCAGCTCGAGGTAGTTTTTTGTAAACTCGAAGCCCTTTGTGAGAAAAGATGCAACAAAAAACAACAAAAAAATACCGAATGCTTGCCCCGGTGTGGTGGCCGCGAGACCCTTGAACAAAACGGGGTAATCCTTGTAGACCGTAGTCAAGTACATGTTCATTGACATCATGTCCATGTCTGACGTATCCATGCCCGTAGACAGCGCGTGGCTATGGCCCATGTCAGTGGCACTGCTCATGTCCATCAGAGTTGTCATGGACGCCATGTCCATAGATCCCATATTCATTGTGCGTGGCAAGATTTCGAATAATGAGTAGCGAGAGACAAAGCTAGCGATCCAGTGGGTAGTAATAAGCTTTTATAACATGTGAGCAAATTTCAGCATTGAATATTAATGCGACAGACATGAGCATTTATTATTCCCGAAAAAGTAGATCTTACCACTCGCGCCTGCACACAGAGGAGAAACCGCTCGTGGTAACTACCTTCTCCTGCGGGACAAGGCCGATCGGGACCGCACAATAAATTTTGTGAGAACGCAGATTCCTTTTTATGGTCAGAGGCAAAACAGAATGCTTCTCAGATAATTTATGACGCACCAAAAGTTCATTCTTTGCCTTTATGCACCTTCGTCCATCTTGAGCACGTTCTCAATGCGCTGTAGCTCGTGACATTTCATGGCCAAATCAGTCGCGAGAATATGCCCTTCTAACCACTCGTTTGCCACAAATCGCTCGCCACACGCGTTGCATTGGCCACGGACATGAAGCTTCTCGGTCAAGTTCGGAGCGGCTTTTGCCGCAGGGTCGTCAAACGTAAAGTGGACATTGAGTAGATGCTTCTTGTAGTCGTAAGGCCGATTGAACTTGCGCGACTTGTGCTTGCAATACCCCGATGGAAATATACACTGGAACCTTCCTGCCTCATCGTGTATACGAATGTGCCGGCTGAAGTCACGAACAATGAGCTTGCCGCAAACAGAGCACACAACACCCTTGATGTTTTTTCTTTTCTTCAAAGCAGCTTTCTTTTCGGCAGACCCCAAATGCTCAAGGTCAGACAATTCCACAGCCTGGGCGGCAGCCTGAGAATCGGAGAGCGATCCGCCGTCCGCATGTAATCCATTACTGTGTTCCAGGTCCTTATAGAGGTGATGCTCGTCGTAAGAAAAATCCTCGTACGAGGCATGCGGAGGCTGTTCGTTGAAAGACTCATTATGCTCTGCTTGATGATGTGGCACGTGGGGTTCAGTGTACGAGCGATTTTCGTAGTCACTCACGTGTCCTTGGTGTTGAGCATATTGGTGCTCAAAGTGGTCTTGTGTATGCTCTGGGGCGTGGCTGTGATGGTCTGGCTGGCCTGAATGTTCATGATTGTAACCGTGACCATGGCTAAAATCACGATGTTGCTCGTAAAGATGGGCGCTGTCAAGCTTCTGCTCCCGCGCATAATTTTGTTTATGATGGTCTTGGCGGTCGTGGTATTGGCCATGGTCATAATTGTGTCCGTATTGAGGCTCATTCTCGTGTTGATGGAGTGATAGATCTTCATAGTGTGAATGATAGACGCGGTCGTGATAGACGCCTGTGATAGGAATGAAGTGAGCTTCAGCCTTGGTATTCTCGATTTCATCTTTTACCTCGTGCCCATGCGCATGAATGTGGCCTCCATCGAAAGGATGCGCAGGTGCAAAGTCATCCACCTGGAAGTTGAGGTAGCTATCGATGTCGCTATTATTACCACTTGTTCCCGAGTGGCCGACCGGATCGTGGATTTTGGACGTGACGTTCAAAAAGCCTCCTGCCATAGCCTCGCTCCCAAGAGTGGAGGAAAGTTCCGCTTGATCAAACTGCCCAAAGTAGCCTAGGTCCTCCGAATTCGGAGGGAACATTAGCGGAGTGATGTTGTCATGCGTGTGCCCAACGTCGCCGCCACCAGTTTGGTGGAGATAGGTATCTGAGGCAAAAAACTCCATCTTGTCATAAGCTGTGCCATGATTGGGGTCGGACACGGGGCCCGTGATTGTTTGATGCTGATGCTGCACTTTGTGCAAAGGTGAATGCGCCGTGCTCAAGTTATCCAACTTGAGGAAAAACCCAGGGTTTTTGTTGCGCTTTTTGGGCATTTCTTTCGCGGCCGTCACTTTCACCGTCGGCAGCGAGTTGTCTTCAGCAGCGGACTTCAGCTCAGAAATGAAAGGCTGATCGGTTCTCACGAACAAAGACCCCGGCACTGCCGCTTCTGCCTCCTCCGTGTAAGAGTGCGATAAGTTCGAGCGATGTCGTATCTTGTGAGCCAGATATCTGCGGGACGGCCGCACACCTTGAGCTGCATTTTGGGAGATGTTATGTGATTGGACTCCATTGTTTTGCGGATGTGCCCCCGTTCGCTTCTGGCCGTTTGCCGGCTCTTTTGTGACGTCAGCGGCCCAGCCAAAATAATCTTCACTGTGATATGCAACTGCAGGTGCCGAGGTGGGACCCGAAGAGACATGGTGGTGGAAAGAAGGTCGCCTTTGCAGAGGGAACTGGAAGTGCTCGTTTCCCGGTAGAGGCTGAAAAGTTTCACGGGACTCGGCAGAGCTTTCGAGGCCCTTTGTGCCTTGCTTGTTGTCTATGTGACTCGAGCCATACATTTTCAGCAAGGAAATCACTTCGGTAGTATGTAGAGCTTAATGAAAATAATGGGGGAGCAGAACCATGCTGAGCCTTATTCCGGATTATTTTACACCAACTGTGCAGTACAAGTGTCCCCGGCTAATCTGAAGTATGGGAAAGAGCAACCTATGCACGTGCAAGCAAAACCGTTCTTGGAAATAGTTATATATCACAGATCCTGGATTCTATGACTTCCCAACTTCTACGGAGAAGGTTTCCTAGATCCAGATTACAAGGAAGCACGTCTGTCAAAATCACGTTCCATTGTTCTGCGTGCGTCTGATCATAGATCTGCAGCAAGATTAGATCATCTGGAACATGGAACAGAACGAGGAATCGTTTAAGCGGTAGAATCTACCGTAAACGACAAAGGAAAATATTACAAAAAACGAAAGTTTGTTATTTTTCTGACTGTGGGGGCTCAATAAAGCTCGCTTGCACTAATCTGTTTCTTTGCCCCGCTCGAACTTCATTAGATACGACATGCATGCAGCCAATAGGACTGAGACTCATGATCAGCATGCGCCGCGTGGATCATTTCTATGTTGGACTCTCCGAGTTCTCTTTTTCTCTAACCACATGGTTGCTTAACAATCAACTTTATTTACAAGCAAGCTCAAGTCGTTCCCTATTCACAACGTATGCATGTATGTGTGATACATAGAGGCCGCATAAGCGAGCTCGGCCCTTGCCGAAAGAAATTATGCAAGATTGTGAGCACATTTAAATCACTGTATGGCGTCTTCGGCGGTTTCACATGTCAAAATAAAAGTACAGATCGTATGTCTGAGATAACAGACTCATCCACGGTCAAGAAAAAAAATTTCTGGACTCGACTGATCTTTCCATGTGAAACTACCAGGGCGTGGTGTTTCGATTGCTAAGTTGCACACAGTCGTCGTGGCTGGCTTAAGAGGCTCGCAAATACAGATGTACGGGTCTCAAATCACATCCGATGAGGGCTCAATGAAGCCATCAGATTGAGCTCTTTGGCTATACATCGAGCAATGTTGCAAAAGAAAAGACTTGCCACTGGGCTCACGGCTACCCAAAAAGTGTTTGTGAGATCAAGAAATGGCGGATGCACGAAAATTGTGCGGGAACATTATCTTCGTACAGACATCCCGTGCTACTCAAGACTTTGCAATAAATGTATCCACATTGTGAAGCCAGATGCTCAAGGCAATCTTCCTGAATTTATCTTACTGGAGCTGCCGCTTGAGCTCAAATCTGGAGGCAAGCACTATGTTATGCTCGATACCAACGTCATTTTGCACGCGATCGACTTGTTGGAACACGTTGACTGCTTTTACGATGTCATTATTCCTCAGGTGGTGCTCGAAGAAGTTAAAAACAGATCGTTCCCAATTTATCAAAGAGTGCGCTCGCTTGTAAAAGCAGCAGATAAGCGTTTTGTTGTATTCCACAACGAGTTCCACGAGGAGACCTACGTGCAAAGAAGGAAAGACGAGACCATTAACGACAGAAATGACCGGGCCATCAGAAATTGCGCGTCTTGGTTCAAAAGCCACTTGAACGACAACAACTCTAAAGTTCCCATCAACATAATTTTGGTCTGTAACGACAAGGATAACAGAGACAAGGCTCGTAAGGATGGCACGGATGCCAGAACGCTCGTGGAGTATGTAGAAAGCTTGACTAATGGAGACCAACTCAAAGACTTGATCCCCAATGAGCACGAGTCCTTCGACAAAAATAAGGCCGAGATCTCTTTTCCAGAATACTACACGAACTCAAGAACGATGGCTGGTATCAAAAATGGAACTTTGTATCAGGGTATGTTGAATATCTCAACTTACAATTTTCTTGAAGGCACGGTGCTGACACCCGCATTCAAAAAACCGCTTTTGATCGTTGGGACCAAGAATTTAAACAGAGCGTTCAACAGTGATTCTGTGATTGTCGAGTTGCTTCCAAGGGACAAGTGGAGAGAACCTTCGTCAACGATCATCGAGGAGGGAGCAATTGGCGCAAATGACAATGCGGATGAAGACTACCAGGAGAATATCATCTCGGACAAAGAACGTCGAATGTTGGCCGCAGAAGCAGTGAAGGCTAGTACTGCATCCGAAGAGAAACGTTTGCAGCCCACGGCTCGTGTCGTCAGCATTGTGAGGAGGTCGTGGAGATACTATGTGGGCCAGGTGGCCCCGTCCTCAGTTTCTGTGGAAGAAGACTCGGGAAACTCCTCCAAGACCTGTTTTGTCATTTTGATGGACAAAGTATTGCCCAAGATCAGGATAAAAACAAGAAAAGCAAAGGACCTTTTGGGGCAAAGAATCGTTGTCACTGTGGACTCGTGGCCTTCAAACTCCAAGTACCCGCAAGGCCATTTTGTGCGTAGTCTTGGGCCAATCGAAGGAATCGAGGCCGAGAGGGAGGCCTTGCTATTGGAACACGACGTCGAATACAGGCCGTTCTCCAAAGCGGTGTTGGATTGCTTGCCAAAGGAGGGTGAAAACTGGGTTGTTCCAGAAAACTTGGATAATGGAGACGAGCAATTGAAAAAGAGAGTGGACTTGCGTGACAAACTCGTCTGCTCTATCGATCCAGTGGGCGCACAAGATATCGATGATGCCTTACACGCAAAGCAATTACCCAACGGTCATTACGAAGTGGGCGTTCATATTGCCGATGTGACGCATTTTGTCAAGGCAAACACGGCTTTGGACCACGAGGGTGCGTCGAGAGGCACTTCGGTGTATTTGGTGGACAAGAGAATAGATATGTTGCCCATGCTTTTGGGTACAAACTTGTGTTCTTTGAAGCCATATGTCGACAGATTTGCGTTCTCTGTGATCTGGGAACTCGACGAGAACGCCGAAATCGTCAACGTTAATTACATGAAGTCTATCATTAAGTCAAGAGAAGCCTTCTCTTATGAGCAGGCTCAATTGCGTGTTGATGACCCGAACCAAAGTGACGAGTTGACAAAGTCCATCAGAATTTTATTACAGCTCTCCAAGAAATTAAAGCAAAAAAGATTGGACGCCGGTGCCTTGAATTTATCCTCACCAGAAGTCAAGGTGCACATGGACAGTGAAACATCTGACCCGGGCGAAGTGGAAATCAAAAAGTTGTTGGAAACGAACTCTCTTGTCGAAGAGTTCATGTTGCTAGCCAACATCTCGGTTGCGAGAAAAATATACGATGCATTCCCTCAAACGGCTATGTTGAGAAGACACGCAGCGCCACCTGCAACAAACTTCGAAGCGCTAAACGAGATCTTGCGTGTCCGAAAGCCGGGAATGTCGATTTCATTGGAGTCCTCTCGGGCTCTTGCTGATTCTCTCGATCGCTGCGTGGATCCTGAAGACCCGTACTTCAACACTCTCATCAGAATCATGTCGACGAGATGTATGATGGCGGCTGAGTATTTCTCCTCTGGTGCTTACGGGTATCCTGATTTCAGGCATTACGGTTTGGCTGTGGACATTTATACCCATTTCACTTCTCCTATCAGAAGATACTGTGATGTCGTTGCACACAGGCAGCTTGCTGGTGCCATTGGCTACGAGACGTTGGACTTGAGCCACAGGGACAAAAGTAAGATGGAAATGATCACCAAGAACATCAACAGGAGACACAGGAACGCCCAATTTGCCGGCAGATCCAGTATTGAATACTATGTCGGACAAGTGATGAGAAACAACGAATCAGCGCAAGAGGGGTATGTCATCAAGTGCTTCAACAATGGTATTGTCGTGCTTGTGCCCAAGTTCGGCGTCGAAGGGTTGATGAAACTCGAGACGTTGGGTGACGTCAACACTGCAGAGTTCGACGAGGAGAAGTACCAGTTAAAGTTCGTCGATAACAAGGGCAAGAAGAGAGTGGTGGGAGTCTTCGATAAGATACAGGTCGAAGTGAAATCGGTCAAGGACGAAGTCAGCGGCAAGAGAAAGGCCCAACTACTTCTTGCCTAGCAGTATATAAAAAGCTAAATTATACGGGAAGGTGTGCTTCATCAGCAATAATGTGTTCATTAAAGGCATGTAATTCGTGTACGAGAAATACTTCGCTGAGGCACAGAACTGCAAGGTGATCATCGCGTGTCTAGGAAATGTGGCTTACGAGTTGGTCGATGGTAACAAGCTTGATCCCGAACTTTTCGGCGAACTTCTCACAGTCGTCCAATCTCATCATCAAGCCATCCTCGTCCCTCACCAACTCACAAATAACAGCAGCTGGGGCCAAGCCGGCCAATTCACACAACTGCACACTGGCCTCCGTGTGGCCTCTTCTCGATTTGAGGAGTCCAGGCACGGCTCGCAAGGGCAAAATGTGGCCCGGTCTGATGAAATCATCGGGCTTGCTGGTGGAAGCACCCAACATTCTTGCCGTCAATGCTCTGTCATGTGCGGAGATGCCGGTGGTAGTGCCATTGGCAAAATCACAGGTCACGGTGTAGGCCGTGCCGTGCCTGTCCGTTCTGTCTTTCAACATTGGCTGCAAGTCGAGCTCGTCGGCTCTTTCTGTTGAAAGTGGGCAGCAGACGTATCCAGAGGAGTGGCGCACAAGAAAGGCCATTTTCTCCTGAGTGACTTTTTCGGCAGCGATGATCAAGTCTCCCTCGTTTTCACGGGACTCGTCGTCCATGACCACTAAAAACTCGCCGTTTTTGAATGCTTCTATGGCGTCAGGAACTGTGCTGAACTGGCTCATAATGTAGTGAAAATCTATGTGAAAGTAATGAAGTTGGGCAAGTAAACCACTGGCGGTGTCTTAGGCAGAATTGACTATTTTGTATGGTATTAAAGTTTCTGTGGATCCAATCACTTCAAGGTCCTGGTTGGTATAATAAATTCAGCGAGTTGTTTTATGGTCAAGCAGGCGAAACTGCGCTTTATCAAGCCTCGTGATTTGGCGTGGCCGAAAAAGTCCGGAGATGTGCGGCCGCGTCATCCTGAGTAAGCGAGTTTGTCAAAATGAGTAAGCATGCATCAGGCGAAAGTGCAAGTTGACTTAAGACCGGGATCATACATCCAGGACAACCAGAATGAGGATAGTAGATGAAGGCTTTGATCATTATGCGGGTCCTGAAATTTCCCAGATTATATATTTTTGATTATATTCCCTTGACCTTTTTTCACGGAAATGTAAGATGTCCTTCTCGCGTTCGGTGAAACCCAATTTCATCGTGCATGGTTGCATTCGCTAAGAAGGCTTCGCGGTAGGTCTGGATTACTGCCTGCTCCGAAAACACATTCAAAGCACTTTCAGGAATAGAGAGCACAAGACAACATTGATCATGGAAAGTACCTATGAAACACAGGCCCAATCGCAATCGCAAACAAAAACCTTTTCCGCCCCATATGGTTCCGATGTTCTCGACTTCCACAGCATATCGTACGCGGATAAGCTCATTCTCAATATATTGGTGAATGGAACCATGGACACGTCTTTCGACATCCCCTTATTGACCCTGTCCACAGTGAACCGGAGCATAGGCCAGGAGGAAAGTCTAGGCCCAGAACCTATAGTGCTTATGGGGGATCCGAATAATTTAAAAATACAAGTGATTGCCAGTCAGATAGGCAAACTTGTCTCCCAGCTGCGCGATCCAAAGAACGTCATTTTGAGCATTGGCTCCAGATGGTTTGGCAAGGTCGACGAAACTAGCGCGGGTGACTTTGAAAAACTCATGTTTGTGCTACAATACGTCAAAAGTTTGCTCAGCTAAGGACATAGTGCTGGATCGATCTCTATTGTTATAATGTATATGGGACAGATTCTGTGTAATGCGCCTGGGGCGGGAAAGACACCTCGCTAGACTAAATTGGATTTCCATGGAATTATTTCTTTGCCTTCTTCGCTCTCTCCCTAGCAGGAACTTTTCTCTCCTTGGTACCGCTGGTCAACTTGTGAGGCTTCATGAAAGACTCGAGCACGGTTTGATCAACCTTTTTTCTTCTTTCTTGATAAGCACCAACGTACTCTTGAAGCACCTCAATACACTCTTTTTTCATTTCAGAAGACAAAAGCTCGCCCTTCTTGTAGGCCGTGGCCAACGACTCCAACTTTTCGTCGTCATGGCTGAAGAAGGAGAGGTACTGGTAAGCGACGTCGATTTCGATATTGCCGCCCAATTCCCTGTGTTCCTCCAAAGTGGCCCTGCCTCCCGAGAATGCATACTTGTTGATCTTCTTCTGAATTTGCTTGGGCGTGTCATCCATGAAAATGGAAGTGGTGGTATCACTGGCGGACATTTTTGTGGAAGCGCCTTGCAAAGCAGGGAAGAACTTCGCGTGAATTAATGATGGCTTGGAAAACTTCAACTTGTCGGCCACGTCTCGGCACACTCTGAAGT
>JAKUBE010000076.1:0-34812 GCA_030674755.1 Metschnikowia henanensis | reverse complement strand
CTGCTGATCTTGGCGTTATTAGCACCACGCCTTAACCAACTGGGCCAAGGGACCTTCTACGTCGGAATTTTTTTATGGTTGTATATGAGACTTTAAGTCAAATTACACAAAGGCCGGTACATTCGGTCCCTGGACTGCAGATAAGTCATAGTCAGATTAGAAAATCATTGGATATCGCGAATATGCAATCTGTGTATAGTTTTCGAGCGTGGGGATTGACATACATTTGAAAAAGCACTACGTTCGGAGCTCACCGTCCGAGAACAATTCTTACTCCTCTACTATTTGAGGAAAGGGATGTATAGTTTTTTCCTGTAATACGATGTGTTTCTTTCAAAAAAAAAGAGTCAATAGCTCGGTTCTTTTCCGGTTGGCTGGGTTATCGGGCTTTGCCTTGCCAGTCATCTATGCCCAGTTTATTGCGTGCTAGTACGAATACATGACTAACGAAGAAAAAAAACTACGAATCTGCGAGCAAAGATTTTTTTTTGAAAGAAACACATAAGACAATTGAAAAGAGCGTTGGCGCGAAGTAAGGCGGTTTGTAGTTTTTTTTGTAAAAGAAACACATCGGATCACAGGAAAAAACTATACATAGCTATAAAAACCTGCAACACGTCTAGATATTGCATAGAGTAAGAGTAAACTTGATCAAAGGTACAAAAGAGCATCAAAATAATACCCTAAATTGTTTTTCTGCACTCTCAAATCACCCTCAACCCCAGAAATATTGCGAGAGTACTCCAGTCGTTGTCACAAAGAGCATCTCTTGGCTGTGTCAGTTACGGCTTGTTAAAACAACGCTTTCTTCCATTGAATACAGTACCCGGCGGGTCGATGACAAATTTTCTACGTTTTCAACAAAAGAAAACAAGGGCGTGCCAAGAGGGGTTGCTTTTGGCGTGATGACGGCGTGAGGCGACCCGAGTTCGACACTAGGGACGTTGCTTGAGAGCTGGTTAGAGGTTTTTATATATTTATCTCATAGTTTTTAGTCCCTTAATCACTATGAATCAGACAATAAAAAAGGTTATGATTTTGACACTAAAAGACCAAGGATTGGAAAAATCGAAAGAAGACTATAGCCGGAATGCCCTTACACTATAATACAGAGTGTGATTACAGGGTTTCATATAGTTATGTTACAGTTTTCTCGTCCTTGAGTTAGATGAGTCAGACTGGACAGAAAATAAAGTGAAATTAGTGAGTTCAATCTATATAGATTCTAAAATGTTCAAATGTTTGCTAATATAATTTGAGAAAAGTGTTTGATCGTCAGTGCTTAGTTCTTCTTCTTTTTCAAAAAGGAGAAGGTGAAATTGTACTGAGTCAATCTGATGGCTTTGTACAAAACGAGGCAGGCACAAAGATTGAAGATCGTGAAAGCGCAAAAGAAGCCAATGTTTCTCCACACGTACGCGTACTTGATGCCGACTGTCGCAAGATATTGATCCGCATTTGTATATGCGCAGTAACCACAGTCCGTGGTTGCGTTTTCATCTCTGAGGTAGCCAGTAGCTGTGGCGAGAAAATCCTTCATATACTCTCCACACGTTTGTCCACTGGGAGGGTCAAACACAGAGAACTCTTTGCTCGAGCAAGAGACTGTTCTCCCATGAATAATCGACAGCACCAAATTTTGGATGATGTAGGTGTAAGGACTCACCTTGTACATGAAAGTCCAGAATCCAGGCATAAGAGATACTGGCTGCACCACACCCGAAAATGAAACAATAAAACTGTAGAAGAAAGACACCAAAACAGCAGCAGATTGAACATCGGGGGCAAAGTATGCCAACATCAAACCAAAAGAGATGTTGAAAAGCTCCAAGAAAATGGCATAGGAAAGGAAGAACACACCAGCGTGAGAAGCATCCGTGTCCGCTTTGGTCGCAAAGAACAAAGGCACATACAACAAGGTTGCTGCAAAGACGGTGTAAGGAATCTCGTTCAAAAACTCTGCAAGAACCATGACCCACCAACGGTATGTGTTTGACATCTTTTCTCTTCCCTCATACGTTTCTCTGATGTCCAACGCCTGTGCTTGAATCTGGTTGATCAAAGGAGCGGACACCACCATCGACAAAAAGCCACAAAACAATCCATTCTGCATACCAGTGGTGGTGTGTTTCAAGTCGTAGAATGTGAACCCGATGAACAAACCGTTGATCAACATCAACATGTTCTTGGCCATGAGATACTCGGGGTTTCTCCAAAACGCCAAAGCCGTTCTCCAGGTCACGTGTCTCATCTCTGCAAAAACACTTGCCGCGTATTTCAGTTTCAACTCCTTGCTATTGGCAGGGTCTTCTGCTGCCAAAGGTGCTTTCGCCTTGCCTTCTGCAATGAGTTCGTCGATTCTCTTTTCAGCTGCGACTCTTTCATTGGACGATTGCCACACATCAAACCAGTTCTTGTCAGTGGCAGCAGTAGCACCAGCGCCAATTACCTCAAGAATGTACTCTGCGGGGTTTTCTGCGGAAGTGCACTTTCTCGCCCCGTGGCTCTCGAAATATGTAACGATATCGTGAGAATGCTCGCCAATGTCCCCAAAGTATACAGTCTGGCCACCTTTTCTCAATAGCAACAATCTGTCGAATTCCTCAAACAAAGTGGAAGAAGGCTGATGGATGGTACACAAGATGGCCTGGCCAGCGTTAGCCAAATCTCTAAGCAATTGAACAATAGACAATGCAGATTGAGAGTCCAACCCCGAGGTAGGCTCGTCCAAGAAAAGCAAAAGCGAGGGTTTTGCAACAAGTTCCACACCTATAGTCAACTTCTTGCGTTGCTCAACGTTGAGACCTGAACCTGGCGATCCGATGATCGCATCTGAATAAGCTTCCATGTCAAGAACCTTGATAATCTGTTCCACGTATTCCAACTTCTCGGCATCTGGGATAGACTGAGCTCTTCTCATTCTAGCTGCGAATTGAAGAGATTCTCTCACTGTAGACTTGGCCATGTGGATATCCTGTTGTTGAACGTAACCGGTTCTGCGCACGAATGATGAATCCAATTGCTTACCGTTCACCAACATATCACCTGTGATCACACCCATGTCGATTCTCTGGGCCAATGTATTCAACAACGTTGTCTTACCAGCCCCAGATTCACCCATCAACGCCGTCAAGGCACCTGGTAAACAGAATCCAGAAACAGAGTCCAAGAGCTTTCTTTCGCCACCTTCGTACGGGATCACATAGTTGACGTCTTTCCAAGCAAATATGTCTTTCAGCGCCAAATCATCGGGGATCTCCGAAGGAGCCGAGCTCGACTTTTCCAAGTCTGCTTTGCTAGTAGGCCCCGACTCTTCATCCTCAGGTGCAGCTTCGCCCGGCATGACAATGTGGTTCGACTTCTTTCCTCTCAAAAAGAAAAGCCTGTCGATACCACCGTTGATGGGACGGACAACTTCGAAGCCAAGGGCACCGACACACACAAAGAAAATGATAAAGCCAATTAAGATACCGAAGTTCCTCCACACGTGAGTAAAAGAATACTCATAAGACAACTGGATGTACCGATCCCCATCAACCCATGTTTGGTCCTTCACCGAACCCACGAAAGCACACACGGTATTGTTTGTCAGAGAATATCCAGGGCCGCTGGGCGTCAACCTTGCAGAATCACAAGGCATCTTTCTTCCATGGAACTCCGTGGCAAGCATGGCCTCGAAAGCGTAAAGCACAGGGTTGATGTATGATATCCATTTGAACCAAGGATGCATCGAGGGTCTCTGGATCATGTAAGACGAATACATCAACGAAGCCAAGATGAAAACACCGCCGATAGCGTTGGCGCCTGCAATACTTTTGTTCCATGCGGCAGTCGCCTTGAATAGATAATTCATGGCAAGGGAAACCAAGTTGGAAAACAAGACAAACGTGAAAAACTTGCCCGCCTCTCTCTTCAAATTAGCCAAGAAATAAAGGATCAAACAAAACGCAATGTTTGTAAGAACAGAAACGGGAACGAAAGACACGGAATCGGCCAAGGCAAATGCAGCGGGGTGGTACAACTTGTAGTTTCTTTGCTTCATGAGAATGGGTCTGGCGCCAAACGCATTGGAAATCTCCGCCATTCCAGTCAAAGACATGTACAACACAGAAAAGAAAATGACACCGCCTCTCGAAAATGCCCCACTCACGGTTTCAGGGGTGTTGTAGTAAAGAGACCCAATAATGAGGGCCTGTGAAATGGCAGCCGCCACTTGGATCACTGTGAACGCGCTGTCACCAACAATGTTCTGGAAAGATCTTCTTAAGTTGTACTTGAGCTGCTGGAAAATGTTCGCGGTGTACTTGGAGCCCACTCTCTGATATTTGCGTTTTTCCTGCTTCATCGAGTTCAACAAAAGACCCTTTGTTTCCTCAACGGAGAACAGCTGCTTGTATTCCTTGATCTCCTGCTGGAGTCTGGCATACTCGGGAGAGCTCTTCCAGTAGTCATCAAACTCCTCAGCGGTATGAGGCACCTTGTTCTCCATTCCCTTGAAAGGAAACCGACCAGCAGGGTCCGTAACAGCAGTCAAGAATTCAGCAGTGGTTTGTCTTGGTGGACACTGAAATCCCATCCTCTCAAAGTAGGCTTTGGCTTCTGAGACGGGCCCGAAATACACTTGCTTTCCACTGTACAATACAGTGACTTTGTCAAAGGTCTCGTAGATATTCTCACCTGCCTGATAGATTGTGACAAAGGCCGTTTTCTTCAACAAGTTTGTCGAAACTCTTATGGCACGGGCGTACTCCAAGGCAGTCGAGGCATCAAGACCTCTTGTGGCATTATCCCAGCAGTAGATTTTACCCTCACAGGCCAAGGCTTCGGCGATGGAAACTCTTTTTCTCTCACCTCCAGAAACACCACGTACATAGTCATTTCCAACCTTTGTGCTGTAAGTGTGTCTCAAACCAAAGACGGTGGCCAATAAGTCTCTGTTGTAGTCGATGTGCTCTTGTACAGACTTTCCGTTGACTCGCTTGTTTGGTGTCTTACAAGCAAGGGCAAAGTCCAAAGTCTGCTTCACCGTCAAATGAGGGAAGTGCACATCTAACTCTGGATTGTAGATGAGGTCAGACGAAAAATGCTTCCACATTTCCTCGCGCTCAATTCCATCGTAGAAAATCTCGCCCTCGAGGCCAGTGTACATTTCCGTGTCTGTTCCACTGATGGTTCTCAAAAAAGTCGAGCACCCAGAACCAGGTCTGCCCAACACCAAAAGCATTTCGCCGCTTTTGACAAGCCCATCAAAGCTGTCCAAAATCGCACGGTCGGGGATTTTCTTCGCCTCCTTGGCAGAGCGAATGGCTCCATAAGGACCCTTCAATACATCAGACATTGTCTGCAAGTAGGTGTACGTTTGGTCCTTACCATAGACAGACAAGTTCTCGAAAGATACGCCCAATTCACGGAGAATGAGGCCCTCTTTTTCCGCATGGAAGAGGAACGTCTTGTAAAGCTTCAGCAACTCAAAGTCGTCGGTGTTTACTTCCAAGTTTCCATCGTAAACAGATCTGGTCGACTTGCGAGACATTCTGCGAGACAATGTTTCAACCTGATTTAAGAAGTTTGCTGAATCGGGGTCCACGACATAATCCGCCACTGAGCCTGAACCGTCGACAGAAAAATTGTGTGTTGCGGAAGGTTCGGAGGCAGTGGCATCCGTGATGTACTTTTCGTCACTAGCTGCGCTTGCCATGCTCGGAGTTATTGTCAATAAGAAAGAATAAAGCAAGCCAGAAGCTATTGTTTAATACACAGCCCTATTGTTTGCTGTAGCTCGTCACTGAAAGTGTAAATGAACAATTAAAATGCGGGGGTGCTTAAATGATTGTGAGGTCGTTTGAGCAGAGGATTTATTTTTTATTCATGGGAATTCTGGTGTATTTAAAACTATTGGTCTTTATGCATGGGCCCATCGTTTGCGGGCAGCGGCGATGAACGCCGCTCGGAGTGCAGTTCAATATGCCCGTGTTGACGCACCTCGCGAAAGAGGATATCACCATCCCATGACTAACGAAAAAAAAATAAGTAAGCAGCCGCAAACACACGACTCGCCACTTTCTACGGTTTCCGTCTGAACAAAGTGTCACCATGACTTCGAGTGTTTTGCGGTGCCCAGCGTGAGTAAGATAGATGATTATACTTTCCCTCATTGAATCATGAGAAAGCAAAGAATTGGTTGCTGTGTCAAACAGCAAGTGAACATTCTGGACGGCCTAAAACCACGCAACATCTTAGTTACCTCAAAAATGCTCCTTGTAGAAAGCCCTCATTATATTACCCTTGAGGTGACGCTTTCGCGCCGAGAAATTTAGCCGCACTTCGAACATACCACAACAAGCACTTATCTCGTAAAGATGAAAAATGAAATGGACGTCCGTATCCTCGAGTAGCTGTATCCTTAGCCTTGCATTCTCCACCTCTATGTCACTGCTTTGCTTTGTCCCTTGAAGGGAGGCTACGGACATCGAGACCCTGTGTGAGCCACGCCTAATCGGCGCCATTGCCAATATTACTAAAAATATCATTTTGGTGTGCATATAATTTCAGAGATTTCGTTCTCGGCACTCAGCAAAACACGGAAGCGTTTCCCAATCGGACAGCTTCCGCATATTGCACGGACGCGGAGCCTCGTGAGATTCTCGGCCCCGCCAGACCGGTCCACCGGTCTTGCATAGAATGGGACCCGTGCTGGCGCTTCTTCTAATTTCAAGGCCCACAGCCATGAGCAAGTAAGGTCGTCCTGAAAGTGTCGGTTGAAGATGAGATCTATAAATCAGCAAAAATGAGAGAAGGATTGGCATGGCGTGTTGATCAGATGATCATAGTTAGATTGCATGTAACTAATTCTGACAGTCCAGTCTTTCCACCGTCACGATTTTTATTTTTTAATTCCAGCACATGAAGCAAGTCCGGTGAGTAAACAAATCTTTTGTAATGTCCTTGATAACCCTCCTCCACAGTTGAAATACCATTTTTCGCTATTGAAATCTGAAGCGATCACCTCGAACTGTCGGTGCAGCTCCCACCAAAAGCACGGCTGAATATAGAGACCACTTACGGATACTCTTTCTGGTTTCTCTTTTTTGAGTTCAAAGACAGGAAACTGAAATCTTTATGCATTAAGTGTTATTGGCACAAGGAAGTCATAAACCAAATGGTGGTGGGTGCAACTTACAGACGCAAAACAAGGTTTGCTCGGAAGTATGCGTGCCTCAGAATACTATCACTCATTGCTGGCTACAGAGGCGGAAAGATTTTTTTAGGATGTACAGCGTGTTCATTTAGACATCTGCTTATTACCCTTACTCTTTTTTAATATTCATAAAGAAATCAGACGGTATTCAACGCCTCTTGTACGATTTCGCTCATTCTGTTGTCGAGCGTGTTATGAGCCCGCTAGCTTTTAACGCTCAGCTGGTCACTTTGAGCAACGCATCACGTGCGCAAGCTACCTCACAACGAATTGCGTCCTATTCGAATCACCAAAAGTTGAGATATAGCAGATTTTCAGATATTACATACGCTCAAAGTGGAAATTTCCTCAGGTCCAACAGTTCTGTTTCCAGAAAGCTAACATGTGACACCATTACGGAACAACTTCTTGCGGGCCAACTGATTGTCTTAAACGCGTAGCGAGACCGCGACTATGTTGATACAAACAAAGGTGTACAGGTGTGCCACCTCAGCCTTTCCGGTCTGACGTACCCTCTATTCGAATGAAAAACATCTCGGCTGGCATACAGGTAATTCTTGTCGATAGCATACAACTTAAGCACAAGGCCATACCATCTGCTTCTTTGAAGGTCACCAGAAAGTGCAGAGAGATACGCTAGCAGAAGGTCAGCTCACGACTCTTTTGAATCTTTTTCCCTAGCCACGTATCTTCAGGATCACTCTTGCCTGCTAAAGCTGCATTTGTTTCATTGACGGAACAGATAAACGCCCAAAGAAGCCAGCTGGAAAAATACACAACCGATAATTACAGCAACCAGGAAGAGAAAGAAACATGGAGGAAAGCCCTAGAAAGCAGCAGTCGACCTCGCGCGTGATCGACTCTCTTCACTCGCAAATCGACGGCTTGAAGCATGAGATGGAAGTTCTTCGATTAACCTGTGGAGATTACAAAAAAAAGCTGTCCATTCTAGCCTCGAAAAACGACTCGCTTGTAGACCAGTTGGCCAATTGCAAGCATGAGAACGACATGGTGAATGCTTTGTTAAAAAGAAAGGAGCGCCGGATCAGCGACTTGGAGTCCGAGTTCGACGAGTTGAACCTGGAAACTGAATCTTTGAAACAGTCTGCGAAGAACTACAAAATACGCTGCGATAACCTTCAGGAGTCGTCGGCATCATCCACAGCTGAGTTCGAGCGGCTCAAAATCTCCTATGACGCTTTAGTGGCCTCGCAGACTGAATACAAGCGGCATTATCAAGAGGAATTGAACAAATTAACAGGCCAGCTCGACGCATATAAGCTGGACTCCGCGCGTACCATGAGCGATCTCATGAACAAGCTTGAGCACAATGACAAGGACGTAGACGCCCTTTTGGAAGGCCTCAATCTGAAAAGAGCTTCTATGGATAGTATGCTGGTCGATCGCAACAAGTCTATTCTTGGCTTGCTTTCTCTCTTGGCCAAGGTCGCTAAGAATCATGGCGAGGAATGCAAGTCCATTCTCCTGGACAATGTGGAAATTATAAATGTCCTTAGAAACAAAATACCCGAGGTTTTCGACAAGGTGGCACAGCGTTCGGAGACTTCAATGGATGTGGATGCTTTGCTCCGCGAAGCCGCCGCGTCATTGGAACTGACTTTTGCTGACTCCGAGTGGAAGGGTTCACAAGATTCTTCCCGCCACACCTCGCGAGTGAGCTCTCTGCTGGGAAGAAAGAAGAATCGGAACTCAATGAGACTCTCTCCCGAGGCAAGTATACCTGAACTACAGGCCTCCGAAGTTCTACCAAAGCTGCGCGGGGGCTCTAGAAGCCAACAAGGACGTCATGCAGAGAACGGGCACTCTGGTCTCAATCGCCTGTCGCTGAAGCGAAACAGCTTTCACGGGCAAGGGCACAATCTGAGAAATAGCTCTGCGGGAAGACAGCCCCTGAGTGGTCTGCAAAGCAACCATCCACGTGGCACGAACAATTCGCATTCCAGATCCAATAGCAGTGTCGGTCACAACAACTCAAGCACTCAAAAGACGAGCACCGGAGGCGGTCAGAGCAGGAACAACAAGCGCAGGCTGTTTTATGGGGGGAGCAATAATTACAATATCGGAGCCGGGGATAAAAATCTGCCGACGCGAGGGGAAGAAACTAGTCAAAGCTAGCTACAGTTTTAAATCGTCGTCGATGCACTCCTTTTATAGAATTCAATGAAGCACGTTAAATGCTGTTATGAGTCCATCTCCATATCCAACAAACAAAAGCGGCTCGAGATCGACTGCGGCCCTCCGAAGCGTATTCTTCCTGCTATCGATGAGTTGTTCATCCACGCTACGAGCCTGAGGAACCCAGAATTGCATGCATACTGATTTTTTGCCCGGCTGAGCTAGCTCGCTTTCGGCCTCAGGCAAAATCGACTCCTGTTTTCTCTCCAAGCGCGTGGTCTCCGCAAACTCTTTAGTGAACGCTTTGATAACACCATCCCAGAATCCAGTCAAAACCATCTCCCTCGTTATTTCTATACACTGAACTCCATAGTGCTTAAGGTTATGCAGAACGGGGCTTGGTGGCTTGAGAAACTGCGAGGACTCCTTGCAAAGCAAATGCTCGATGTTGTAGATGACGATTTTTTTGGACGCAGATCCCGTATAGAACTCTGCGGTGGCAGTATCTAGCTTTAGTGATAGAATCGGCAGTGGTTGATGGTCTTGCAGACTAAAAACAATACTTAGCTTGAGGTCCTTAGATAGGATTGTTCTGCTGTTCTTCGTAGACTTGTCGCTGTTATCGCCGTCAATTCGAAAACCATAAACTGCCCCCGACTCATAGCCCACGAAGAAAAGATCACTCGTCACAAACATTGTACGCATAATGATTCCATGTCCTCCGCGTTTATGCTTATCCGAAGATAGGCCGACTTCCTCAACGAATGCTTCACTGTTTGAAAGATTCAGAGGGGAAATGTTTTTAAGCACTCTTTCGAAATTGAATGCGCCAAAAGGGTTATCCACCTTATATAGATCGAAGTTGTCGGAGTCAGTAGTTGCTGGTGTTATTAGGAGCCCATCGCAATAGTCTACATTGCAAAAATTGAGAGCATTCACTGGTATTTCGACATGGGGAGGTTTTGGGAGCTGATCGTCGCTTGTTGCGTCTGGACCCACTATACCAGCAACGTTTTTTGAGCAAGATCTCAAAGCGCTTTCGCTCAAATCCCATATCCTGATCACCAGATCTCTTCCATGAGACATTAGGCCCATCAGAGTCAGCTTTAATGTGAGAATATGGCCATCATGAGCCCTCCATAGGGCCATTGGCCTTCGTGTCGAAAGACTCCAAACTATTACGCAGCCATCGCGGTCAGCTGACACTAGTTTATCCTGATGGCATGTGAGGCAAGTAAGTGCGGCTTTATGAGCTCGAAGGGAGAATTTCGGTAGCATGTGCTCTTCGAACCTGTACTAACGCGGACACACAAAGTGGAAAATGAAAAGGGAAAGAGAGTCAGCGATATTGGCAAAAGAGGGGCTGATCTGGTTTAAATCGTATATAGTATCAGAATAAAGCTAGTTTATTATCGAGAAATCGTGCCAATAGTCAAATTTTAGGATGTGCTGAGTGATTCGTTGCCGCGTCTTACAGTAGACTCAGCCAGAATTCGCGGCGCAATTAGTTTTTCGATTACGGTACCGTAAAAGCTGAATTAATTACCAATTCCCGCCTCGATGCAAAGAGTTTTTACCCGAATATCTTGTATTACAATAATTGAGACTCACAAAGCTTTAACACTGAAATCTCGAAAGATTTGAGCCCAGTGGTGATTTTTCACGCTCGATTTTCGCCACGCTGTAAATGCATATTATTTGATAGTATTTGTCTTTCGAAGAATCTACTCGAGTTCACAACGAGTAACCAGATTATCCAAACTTGAAAATCTCCAGATCCCGCTTCTATCGCCCTCTATTGCAAAAGCAAGCTCAGTGCTTTATTTTCAGGATTAGGGAAATCTGGTGACCGTTTTCGCCGTCCTTGAAAAGGTGATGCAAGCTCAAAACACGAGCGAGCAACAGGCAAATAGGATTTCAGGGCTTGATCAAGCAGTCTCGGTTTCTACGAGAGAATAAAACTGATTAGATAACATTCTGCTGTAAGCCTTTTCCCCGAAGATTGATCAGCACTGTAATTCACTTCAGATAAGTATCATAAGTACTTCATGATAATTAATGGTGAATGTTGATTTCGATTTGCAGCTTGCGATTACATCATCTGTTTCCATTGGCACGAAAATTCGGCCCGCGCGGAATTCTCCGGCGAACCGACAGATATGCGCTATTGGGTAAGAAATGCCGTGGCCCAATCTGCGCTGTGATAGATTGTGCTTTTACATGCACACCTTGCTCGGCCTCCCCACAATATATGTATCGGACCCACGGACCTAAGTTGGGCCTCCGAGCAAAGAGCAAATTTTTAGCTGACCCTCCATTATATGCTAACGGCACTTCTTTCCAAGAATAAACACGTTTTAAGACCATATCGACAGATATACAAGCTTACAACTATACAGAATACCAGATTCTCCACAACATTGCCAACTATGAGTGTCCCATACAAGCAACCTGAGCACAAGCTCACCATGATCCCAGGCCCCATTGAGTTTTCCGACCCAGTCTTGTACGCAATGGCGACTCCTTCGCAGGCACACACGTCTCCCGAGTTTGTGAAAACATTCCAGACGGTGTTGCAAAACTTGAGGAAATTGTTCAAGTCGTCCGACGCCAAATCCCAGCCATACGTACTTGCCGGCTCAGGCACGTTGGGTTGGGATGTCGCCGCGGCCAATTTGATCGAGAAAAACGAAAAAGTACTCGTGTTGCTGACGGGCTTTTTCTCCGATTCGTTTGCCGACTGCTTGAAAGTCTATGATGCAGACGTTGATGTCATCACAGCCCCAGTTGGCGATGTGGTTCCTCTCGATCAGATTGAAACTCAATTGAAGCAACACAAATATGCTGCTATCACCATCACCCACGTCGACACATCGACTTCCGTTGTTTCCAATGTGGAAAAAATATCCGAGGTGGTGCGCAGAGTCTCTCCAGAGACTTTGATAATCGTGGACGGTGTCTGCTCTATAGGAGTAGAGGACTTGGAGTTCGACAAGTGGGGCGTGGACTTTGCGTTGACAGCCTCTCAAAAAGCCATTGGTGTCCCTGCTGGTTTGTCAATTTTCTACGCTTCCTCAAGAGCAGTGGAGAAAGCCTTGGCGCGGGAAAAAGAATCGACGTTTTTCGCTTCTTTAAAGAGATGGACTCCGATCATGAAAGCATACGAGTCTGGCTCGGGCGCTTACTTTGCTACACCAGCAGTGCAGACAATCACCGCCTTGAAAGTCTCATTAGACGAGATTCTCTCCGAGACATTGCAGCAGAGATTCGCAAAGCACGAGAAAGTCTCCAGCCACTTCAAGGATGAGTTGGAAAAATTGGGCATGAAGATCTTGCCTGTGAACAGAACCGTTGCAGCGCACGGGCTTACCGCAGTGTATTTCCCTGAAAATGTCGTAGGCCCGGACTTGTTGGCCAAACTAGCTACCAAAGGTTTCACCGTGGCTGGTGGTATTCATAAAGCATTGGTGGGTAAGTACTTCCGTGTTGGCCACATGGGCTACTCTGTTTACGAAGGTCACGTGGAAAAGGTCACAAAGGCGATTGCCGAGTCGATTGAAGAATTGAAGAAATAGGTAGCTCGAGAAAGCTTGTCTTCAAAGTTGTGTAGTTATGAGCGGCGGAACAGATGCTTTAGACAATGGCAATGACCACTTCAGAATTGCCAAAATTCTAGGCAAATGGAGGCAAACAAGCATGTACACCCGTAATCAGTTTCAAAAAACCCGAGGAACTTTTTCGTAACAGACAACATCTTATACTTCTCAACCTCAGATTCATAGAGGACTTGGCATGATGCTGCGCTATGCGCGTGTCTGTCTAGGTTCGATGTCGCGGGCGCTCCTCACAAAATGCAGACCTGAAGACGTGGTTAGCTTCTCAAGTGAGAAAGTGAAAATCAAGCGCCTGGAAAAAAGCCTCACGAACTCGTTATTCAAAACCCGGCAACCGACTCTGGCCAAGTCTCCAGATACCAATTCAAAAATCTTATCTAATGGAGGTGGATTTATACGAAACGCTTCAGGTAAGCACCACCGCCTCGCCGGTAGAGATCAAAAAGGCGTACAAGAAGCTTTCGCTAAAATACCATCCGGACAAGATTCAGCAACTCCAAACCAATGAAAACAAAGAGCTTTTCCCTCAAATCCAGCTAGCTTATAGCGTTCTTTCGGACCTGCGGAAGCGTAAGATTTATGATACCACAGGGTCTTTTGGCGATTCTGCTGATGTAAGCGGCGAAGACTTTGACTGGAAAGAATACTTCCAAAACATGACGGAGAAAATCACCATAGACATGATTGACGAGGATAGAGAAAAATACCAGGGCTCCTCGGAGGAGAGAGATGATATATTGCACAACTTTTCGTACTACGAAGGTGACTTCGTCAAGCTATTTGAGGTGATTCCGCATCTAGAATTCGATGAGGCACTGGAGAACCGTGTGTTTGATATTGTGGACGGGGCTGTTCAGAATCATGAAATTGAGATGGATAAAGCGATGGCGCTCACGTGGGGCAAGTACAAAAAGTCACGCAAGACAAAGGTGAAGCAAGTTTTGAAAAAAATGGCCAAGGAGGCTCAGGAGGCAAGCAAGTTGGCCAAAGTAATTGGACAGAAGAAGGCCACCAACGAGTCTGAATTAAAGGCTATGATTCAAAGGAAAAATAGTGGCCGCGTGGATGATTTAATTTCGTCTTTGGAGGCAAAGTATGGGCGTCCCAAGGGTAAGAAAAGAAGCATTCCAGACGACACGGAGTTTACCAAAATACAGGAGAAAATGATCAAAAGAAACAAAAGGCAAAAGTGAACTTTAAAATTAGCATGAGCAATTTCAGATTCGGTGCTGGAAGCGCTTCGATAATTGTCACTTTGTTCAGTGACATCTCGGGGTATGAAAGTCACATATTTTAAAGGCAATCTGGATTCGAGCAGCCGAGGTTCAACCTCTAGAGATGCGGTTATCCTTTTTAAGCGGCTAGCCGAAAAGACTTTCAAATATGAGGGGTAGTGCTCATTAATGTGATGGTTGACTATTTGCCTGATTTTTTCACAAAACATCAATTTTGGCAACAGGCGCCTTTCACAGCCCGCAGCGATAATCTATTCTTCCCCTTTTGCAACAACGCTCAAGTGCTCTCAATGTCGTGCAGGCACAATGCGCGATTCTGAGCGAAAACGCGAGTCGACATGCATGTTCGGCTCAAGGGAATTTTTTTGGATGAACAGAAGAATGGCTTTTGGAAAATAGAAGCTCACTGACTCTCGAATGAGTATGTAATAAATAAAAATGCAAGGGTCCAACTAGAGGAAGCTCTTTTTCATTTCGCAAATGTACATTTGAGCCTTTGTATTCACGGTCTGGTTCTTTTATTTGGGGCGGCGTTCTGTGTGCTGCATATAGTGGATCCTTTCGCCTTTCGCGTACACATGACATCGTTCTCATCAAAACACGCAGACCGCACCAGTCTTTACCAGTGTAAAAATTTTGGATATCGAGTAGATTTTCGAAATAGATTCAAAAGCGCGAGCACAATCTGCTTGGATTATCCTTAACAATGTCAGATTACTCAGATGAGGATTTTACCTCTGACATTGAGGAAGTGACTCGGCCGACGACCAAAAGTGCCAGATCGACCGGAACATCGCAAAGCAACGCGTCCTCCAAAAGTAGCACACCTGCTACGAAAGGCGGCGGCAATGCCTCGAATCAGTACCAAAAACTCTCGCAGTTGGAGCATATTTTAAAAAGGCCAGATACTTACATTGGTTCAGTTGAAAAAAATGAGGTTGAAATGTGGTGCTTTGACGACGCGTCCGAGCTGATGGTGTTTAAGAAAGTTACCATCGTGCCCGGTTTGTATAAAATCTTTGATGAGATTTTGGTCAATGCTGCAGATAACAAAATCAGAGATAAATCAATGAAAAACATCAAGGTTGAAATTGATGCAGCGGCAAACACTATCCTGGTGATGAATGACGGTAAGGGAATTCCTGTAGAGATCCATGACAAGGAGAATATATGGATTCCCGAAATGATCTTCGGAAACTTGCTTACGTCATCGAACTATGACGATGACGAAAAAAAAGTCGTCGGTGGAAGAAACGGATTTGGTGCTAAACTCTGTAATATTTTCTCGACGGAGTTTGAGCTAGAGACGGCAGACCAAAATACGGGCCAACTTTATAAGCAAACCTGGACCAACAATATGCTGAATGTGTCAAAGGCTCACATTACGAAGGTGAAGAACAAGCGAGAATACACGAAGGTGACGTTCAAGCCTGATCTTGCCAAATTCCATATGGAGACACTCGATGAGGACATTCTTTGTGTTTTGCGCAGAAGAGTCTATGATTTGTGCGGAACTGTGAGAGACTGTACCATCTACTTGAATGAGAAAAAACTTGGGGTCAAGAATTTCAAGGGGTACGTGGAAATGTACGTCAAGGCGATCAACGAAAGAAGCCCAAGCTTGAGCATTGAGCAGGAAGCCAACAATTACACTTCCATAGTCCATGAAGTCCTCAATGACCGGTGGGAGGTGGCGTTTGCCGTGAGTGATGGTACTTTCAACCAGGTGAGTTTTGTGAATTCGATTGCCACCACAGCCGGAGGCACGCACGTGAAGTATGTTTCCGATCAGATTATTGATAAGTTGATGGAGGAGTTGAACAAGAAAGAGAAGGGAAAGAAGAAGTTGATGATCAAGCCTCCTCAGATCAAAAGCAATATGTTCATCTTCATCAACAGTCTTATTGAGAACCCTGCGTTCACTTCGCAGACGAAAGAACAGCTCACCACTAGAGCGGGTCAGTTTGCCACCAAGCAAAAGGACAAGGTCACAATCACAGACCAGTTCATCAAGAAGATCATGAAAACAAGTATCATTGACACGATCAGAAGTATTGTTGATGCCAACGAGGATAAAGCCTTACAAAAAGAGGATGGACGAAGGAAGACCAGAATCAAGGGCCAAGTGAAATTGGTGGATGCAAACAAAGCCGGCACCAAAGAAGGATGCAACTGTACATTGATTTTGACAGAGGGTGACTCTGCCAAGTCGTTGGCTGTTGCTGGCTTCTCCGTTGTTGGCAGAGACTACTATGGGTGTTTTCCACTTCGTGGTAAGCTATTGAATGTGCGTGATGCCTCGGCGGATCAGATTAGTAAGAATGCCGAGATCACGGCGTTGAAAAAAATCATTGGACTACAACACAAAAAGCATTACACTATCGATAATGTGAAGGAGTTGAGATACGGTCATGTCATGATTATGACCGATCAGGATCATGATGGCTCGCACATTAAAGGATTGCTTATCAACTTTTTCGAGTCAAGCTTTCCTGGACTTCTCAGTATTCCAGGATTTTTGCTTGAGTTTATTACTCCGATTGTGAAAGTCACTATCAAAGGTAGAGGACGTCGAGACCTGGAAAAAATCTCGTTCTACTCGATGCCTGAGTTTGAAGCTTGGAGAGATACGGAGGGTAAAACTGTACGTTGGTCTCACAAATACTACAAGGGTTTGGGTACGTCCACCCCCGCAGAAGCGAGGGACTATTTCTCACGCTTGGATAGCCATTTGAAAGAGTTCCACGCCCTTCAAGCACAGGATCCTAGCTTAATCGAGTTGGCGTTCTCGAAAAAGAAGGCGGACGATAGAAAAGAGTGGTTGCAAGGGTTCCAACCGGGAACGCATCTTGACTCTGAGATGAAAGTTATTCCCATCAGCAATTTCATCAACGAGGAGCTCATTTTATTTTCTATGGCTGACAACATCCGGTCTATTCCCTCGGTTTTGGACGGCTTCAAGCCTGGACAAAGAAAAGTCTTGTTTGGTTGTTTCAAGAGAAATCTCGTCAATGAAATGAAGGTCGCCCAATTGGCTGGCTACATCGGAGAGAAGACTGCCTATCATCACGGCGAGCAATCTTTGATGCAAACAATCATAGGCTTGGCCCAGAACTTCATCGGTTCTAATAACATGAATTTGTTGAAACCCAATGGAGGATTTGGTACGCGTGCTGCTGGTGGAAAGGACTTCTCCGCTGCGAGATACATTTTCACGGAATTGAACGAAATCACTAGAAAAGTCTTCAATCCTTTGGATGACCCTTTGTACACCTATATCCAAGATGACGAGCAGACGGTGGAGCCCGAGTGGTACTTGCCTGTCATTCCAATGCTTTTGGTGAACGGTGCTGAGGGTATTGGGACTGGTTGGTCTACAAATATTCCTTCTTTCAACCCGGTTGACTTGGTTAATAACATTAAGAGACTCATGGACGGGCAAGAGTTGAAAGAATTGGTACCTTGGTATAGAGGCTGGGATGGTGAAGTCGAGAAGATGGACGACGGGAGATTCAAAATCAAGGGCATCATAGAACAGATTGATTCCAAGACGGTCGAGATTACAGAAATTCCGGTCAAGACTTGGACTGACAACATGAAGAATTTCTTATTGGAAGCGATCGAGAACGATAAAACTGCATGGGTAAAAGATATGGAGGAGCAACACACCTCAAGAATTCGCTTTGTTGTCAAGTTGACTGAGGCCGAGATGATCAAAACACGAAAGATAGGTATGCTCGAAAGGTTCAAGCTAGTCTCCACAGTGAACATGTCCAACATGGTCGCTTTCGATTCTGATGGCAGAATAAAGAAGTACGATGACCCAAATGAAATTTTGAAGGATTTCTACTTCGTCAGATTGCTATACTATCAAAAGCGCAAAGATCACATGACGGAAGCTTTGCAGAATCAATTAGTCAAGTTAAGTGAGCAGGCAAGATTTATCAAATTGATAATTGATAAAGAGTTGAGTGTGTCCAATAAGAAGAGATCAACATTGGTACAGCTTCTTGATCAGTTGAAATTTGCTCGCTTCGATAAAAAGGGGCAACAGGTCAAAGAGGACGATTCAGGTTTGTTCATTGAAGACGCCGAACGAATTTTGAAAGAAGAGGAAAATGAAGTTGGTGACATTGATGATATCAACGAGCAAGGCGTGAATCAGATCGAATCGGAGGAGAATGTACATGTACCCGAGAATATCTATTCTCATTATGACTACTTGCTTGGAATGTCTCTCTGGGCATTAACCCGCGAGAGATATGAGAAATTGTTACAACAGAGAGATGAAAAGGAGCAAGAGCTTAACATATTGTTCAACAAAAGTGCCAAAGATTTATGGAATGAGGATTTGGATTTGTTCATGGAAAGCTGGCAAAAGTTTATGGACGATGACGAGTTTGAGCGTTCAAAGTTAACCAGCGGTCCCGGTCTGAAGGTTCCGAAGAAACGGAGAAGGGTCAAGGCTGAGGCAAAAGATGATGACTACGGCAAGATAAAAAAGAAGCCCGCGAAGAAGTTACCTTCTCCGACTGAAACTAGCGATACGAAGAAAGCAGCTACGTCGAATGGTAGCGCCAAGAAAACGCAAACTGTCCTTCCGTTTGCCAAAAAGGACTCCGAGCCCCCCGCTGACAATCTTCCTACATTTTTCAAAAAGTCTTCTGGCGCAACAAAACCCCCAACAGTCACAAAAAAACTGGAAAAGCCAAAAAGATCATTCTTTGATTCAGATGAAGAAATTGTCATAGACTCAGACGACGACGGTGTGAAGACTAATAATGTATCACCTGCCCCAATCGCGAAGCCAACGCCTAAGCCTCGAAACGTCCCGAGCATTCAAGATGAGTTGGATGATCTTATTATTGTGAACGACAAAGCTCCAGGTAGACGTAAGAAAGAAGTCAGCTACGCTGTGGATGACTTCATTGAGTCAGATGATGAGGAAGTCGAAGAGGGAGATGAGGATGGGGATGAGGACGACAATGAGAATGATGACGAAAGTGACGCGTATACCGACGGCGAATAGGCGATCTAGCAAAAATTGATTTAAAGCAAGTTCTTCGTAAATATGTAACTGAAGTAGTCATGTGAGAAAAGATTCAGAAGGATGGGCAGAACAACGTCAACAAATCGAGCTTTCAACATGTCCGTGTCGCCGTTTTCACATCAGCTCTTTCTGATCAAAGATCCGAGAGGGTGGATTTGCGGCATTAAGCCAATTGTGAAATCTTTAGCGCTACATACCACAATAATAAGCTTTCGTCAGTAGATCGCAGATATAACTGTGAAGCAGCAGGTAGCTATAGCCCTATTCGCCTTTTCTGTCCCTATCCCACAACGATCGAATTAAGAGCAAAATGCTCAATTTTCGTCTCTCCAATCCTGTCAACATCTTGTTTTATTTGTTGAGTCTCACGAGCCAACAGATAGGAAATCTAGTTTCTTCGTCTTGGTTGTAAATCATTATAGTCTGAGCACACTTAAGTTTCTGAGGCGGGCAATCCCAAATAATCATTCGTTTTCTCTACAAGGAATACATTCAGCCAACATATCGGCTTTACCGTCCAGATGCCCAAGACCATGCTCGGGGAAAAGCTCGTTTCGAATTAGGTTCTTCAACAATTTTGAGTCTGGAAACCCATCGTAATGAAACGGTTCTGTCTGCGGAAGACTTGATTTTTTCATCTTACGGCAATAGATTATCTTATTGTTACCATCTGCCGTAGATACCTCGATGAGAAACATGCCTGGCTTATCGTAAGAAGGCTGAAGGGCTACTTCTGCCACAAGATTCTTCTCTGGATCGCTGAAAGTTTGTAGTATTTCCTGAAGGTACCACACCGCGCGATTATGCCACTTACATCGGGCACAATACTTAATCGTTACTTTCGGGTACATGATTGTGGTCTGCTAAAGGGACGTACGGCGAGCAGGTATTGATGGAGTTTGTTGTTTAGATTATATTCTTTTGACCAGAAACGCGCACCTTGGGTCTCCGAAAGCCACACGCACTACGAGTTTCGAAAGTAAGGGCTTTGAATTTAATGTTACAGTGTATTATTTTTGAGTACTGGCAAAAGGCCCCACATGAGACCCTACGACGGGGATACCCGCCTTCTATAAATTAAATGTTCATGCTGAGCCAATCCCACTGACCCTTGTTCTCCTCGTGGTCATCAACTTCCATCTTTAGATCGTTCTGAGGTATCGAATACCACTCGCTTTCTTTATCCAATTCGTTGATAGGAAGAAGGCTTTCCTCTGACTTGACCTGGGCGGTGCTTGTATCTGGGTTGTACTGCTTTGTGTCTTTTTTCGTCACAGAGTTGGCGCTGGTAGCAGTGCTCAGCTCGTCTTTGTTGATAGGTTTTGGGTTAAAGTCGTCCCCATCTCTTTCAAACTTAGGTACAGCAGCTTGGCCCGGGGTCTGACCTGCCGCTGACCCTTGTTGCTGCGAGTTTTTCCTCGTTCCTGATACAGTCCCCTGGCCACGCTGCCTTTTTTTTATTACGTCGGTCTTCAAGCTAAGGGGCCGGACAGTTCCATGTAGTTTCAAGAACAACCCACAGGCATTGCAAAGGGGCTCACCTTGAGGGTTTCTCCGCCAAAGAGGCGTCGTCTTTGTGAAGCAATTGGCGCATTCGATGTTGGGCGTAGTGCTGAAATTCTGATTCGAGCCCTTGGAACCCGCTTTCGAACTTGCGCCCGGCGTGGCTGGGGTACCTGACCTTGCTTCGTGAGCACTTCCATTGTTTCCAGTCGCGCCTGTGTGATAACCATTGCCATTCAGAGAAGCGGGCTCCTTTTTCTTCGTCTTTGGTTTCTTCGTCTTTTTCTTGGGCAGGGTCACGGAACGAGCAGCGCTTGGCCCATTACCCGAGGTAGGCGTCGACACAGAACCCAAAGAGCTTCCCCCATCTTCTAAATAATTTTCAGGCCATGCTACTTCGGGCCCTGAAGCGAACTGGGAATTTTGGAGTCGCTGCTGCTGTAACTGGTTCTGACTCGAGAGCTGCAGGGTGAGAAATGATTGAGTGGGACCCCTGACATTAGTGTCAAAATAAGTCATCTTATCGCTCTCGTTGACTAATGGGTCTGCCAGCGACGATTTTCCTGGTATTATACTGGAGAGAGTGGGGTCGTAATGAGAATTTGCCAAGTTCATGGAGTCCGGGATTGACCCGACATCATCGTCGTATGGCGTGAAAGGCCTCAGAGGAAGCGCAAAATGATCTGCCACACTCACTAGTGAATTGTCTTGCCTCGTTAAAGTTGCAGGGACCGAGTTTATCCCTCCGTTGTACATGAAAGAAGAAGGATCGTACAGCAGCAGCGGCGTTTGTCTCTTGGAAGGAGGGTACCGAGAATGTGACAGCAGGGCTATTGCTTGGGGCGCCGACGGCGCAAACCCCAGAGCAACAGCGCTTCTATGAAATAGGGTTGGATCCACATTGGGTAGCTCTGACTCGGGTGTTCGCTGGAATGGCAGCGATGCTTGCATGTCAGACATGGGAAAGTCATTGGTAAGAAAGTCCGCAGGCCTTGCCGATAATGAATGAGTGAATTTGGGCCGCGCGGGAAGGGAATGTGCTGGCTCCTGACCAGGGTCGCCTAGATCAAAGGCCTTTGTTAGTCTGGTGGTTTGAAACAGCTTGCTTTGGTCATCGAATGCATGTTCATCAAAAGGACCCTCAAAAGCCAAAGGATCGAGCAGAAAGGCAAATCCATTGCTTGCGTCATTTGAGCCAGCGTTCTGGACACCGGTACCTTTCAAAGCAGCTGAGAGGTTTGAGTGTATCAGGCTGTGCGCAATTTCCGGTAAGCCGGCGCCTGGCAGAGCTGGCAAAAACGGCAGCATAGGAGCTGGACGTTTTCGAGACAGCTGAGTATTGCTCATGCGGCGGATGTGCGCCACGTAATCGAAATCTTCATTTTTTGCATCCTCGACGGGATCGATGTCCTCCTCACTTCCAATTCGTTCTAGCAAAGAGTCCGATGTGAGCGAGCTAAAATCGTGGCTGGTACGAATGTTGAGTTTCTTCTGCCGAAGCTTCTCGTTCTTGACGTGCATCATCCGCCATATGAGATTCTCCATTCGAGACCTATACGGAACAAGATTCTTGGCGTTTTTGTACATTTGCCAGAGCTGCACCGACAGCTCAACCAGGTTGGTGTCATCGGGTTCTGAAGACATCTTTTGAACAGAGACAAGGTCCTTCAGAGAAGAGACGGGGTTCTTTATTCTTTTCACCGAACCAAGATCTATGTCCCTGTTCTCGATATTTTTGAAGTAGCTTGGTACTCTTGCTAGCTCGAATGGTGATTTGCGGGCAGAGGTACACGATAGCGAGGATTAGCAAAGAACTGATTGGAATTAGTAGGTGATGGCTCGTTGTTGCCAGCCCTTTCGGAACTTGTTTGTGAAATTGCTTGTCAACAAAGAATCAGAAAAATCGGGTCGTTGGCCGAAAAGTATCCGGTGCGACGTAGGAGCTGGTCGAATTGCCATGTCAATATTATTGGAGACCATTGCTGGAAAAGCCTCCGACATGCCTGCCCTTGCGTATGAGGCTGGCACAGTGTCTATGCGTCTGTGCATTGGACTCATGGTGCAGTCTTATCTACGGCTGCCCTGGCGCGTGATTGGTTGGATAGCAGCGCACAGATCTTGCTTATTGTTTTTTCTGTAGGGCGTCTGATAGAAGCGAGCGCGAGTGCATAACGGAGTTGAAAACACGATATGCTTGCCCATTGGGAGACGAACGGAATCTGGATTGAACAATGTTAGGGCCGATTATCACATTCATTTTCTAAAGGAAAGAGAAAAAGACGTGGCTTCACGAACAAGAAATATAGTTTCTCAACTTAGTTAGGGAAGTTTGAAGAGTGCTCGCGGTTGACATCGTAGCTGAAAAAATCGGTACGAACAGGAGTTCGAGACATACAATAATAACATCTAGTCTTGGTAAAGGCTACAATCAAACGAAGACCTGGGATGACTGGCAGTGAATGAAGCTGGCCTCGCCTACTCTTTTTATTGGCTGGGCAATTCTTGAATTTTTTCAACCGAAATTTCAATTCCAAACTGCAAGTCCCGGAGTTACTCGGGTTGTCCGCGGCGGGTGTGCCCGGAGGTCCTGTATGCCCAACATGTGCAAAATTGTTACAGCTCGCAACAGTCGAAACCCCTCTATTTTCTTGATGAGCGCTGCGGCTTCCGTGGTCTGATATCTGTATCGAGTCTGGCTATGCCAGACGAGTAAAACCTTGCCTTTATGACAGTGGCATGACTGCGAAGCATTGCGAAACTTGATAGTATTTAATGGATGCTTGTAAATAAGGGGCAAGATAGTTTGAGGTGTTACAGTAAACGCTTTGAAGAGACGTAATGGGGCCTTATATTTTATATTTGAATAGAGACTTGCTGGTCGTCTAGAAAGTTTACTCCACGACCTTGTCCGTCAAGCGGCGGATTTTTCCTGAGGAACTACACTCGGAGAAATGTAAATGTACGAGGAGACCGCTCACGAATGAAACTCCAAAATATCTAGCGATCTAGATTGATAGGAGAGTAAGCGACTTTTCTCTCTCCTAATGATGAAAGTTTTTTTGAAGGTCCAAACTTTATCAACACCAGTGTTCGCAATATATTTCTCAAAACCTACTGGAAGGCAGCTGCAAAAACACCCTCTGCACCAAATTAATAGAGTGCTTTCTGGGCTTTCCATTTGCGACCTTATGTGTGAGGGTATATCCGCATTCGGCAACAAGATCTCGCGCGACACATGACATCATAACAATAAGCAAATAGACTTATAATGTGAAACACAAGGGCCCATCTTGCTTTCTGACTCTTGACCTCAAATTCTCACGGCTTCAGCAGATGCACTTCGGAAAATGCTTACCAGTACAATTTTCAAATTGCCATTGGGCAACAATAGGCTTGTTTTCAGTCGTGTTTCACCCAATTCCGCGCAAATATCCTTCTTTGCGTTGAGTCGCACAGACGCCGCCCGTGTGTCTCCCTTCGTTGTTTGCCCTCGCGACTTTTCCTCAACATTCTGTCATTGCCCCTGTTTTTCCTCGATCCACAGCTCACCTCAATTTAGACAAAAGCCAGAAATCAAAGGGGTCAAATATACTTGGAGATAGGAGTGTTTTTTTCAAGGCTTTGCCTCGCTCACATTTCGTCTCGAATCCATATTTACTTGCTGCTTGATTGCCTCACTTAGCTGTCCCATTTTTCACGTATTCACATCGTCAGTGCCCGCGGCTGTTCACTCTAAGTTGAGACAAGCTTCTTCAAGTTTATTTTTTCACCGAGTTTGACAAGTGCTCTTATACAAATTGAGCTTAACGATTCATTTCGATAGTCTCATTGTCTCTTCGCCCCCACCAAAAGAGGGAAAGAAATAGGGCTGCATCACATCCTCGGAGAATTCAACCTCTCATTGTTCGAGAATTGATTGCGCAAAGGAAGGTCAATTCTGTCATCGATCTGTTTTGAAATATCTTCATGCAAATCTTTGGTCAATACTTTTAAAGTTATCAAACCCCTGAGGCGTATCAATTTTTTTTTCAAAATTCGGGCTAAAATGGCCGCAAGCTTTACTGAATCGTACCCCAAAAGAAAAATGGAAGACATCACCAATCGGCACAAGAAAGCAAAGCCCGAGTCTAAGCCATACCAAGTTCCGACTCAGGAAAGGCTGCCTTCCCCGTCGTCTCCCTCTAGTTCTCTGTCTCCACAGAGAATTCACCAGCGTCAAAAGTCGGTTCTGTTTGAGCTTTCGCGGAACGAGCACTTCGAGTGCCCCCTTTTGACTCCGAAAGATGAGGATTATGATCTCGAATCAGACAGCAATGAGAAGCTTGCTCATGAAGAGGCTCCACATTCACTTGAATCGAACGTGGACTATGCTGCTTTGTGCTCTACTGCCTCACTTTTAACTTTGACGCGGGAGCACATCGATACGGAGATCACAGAACTTTCCTTGCTTCGAGGACAGGCTCAGAAGGCTTCCAAGCTGGACTTGGTGAACTTCTACATACGGCTCATTTACGACAAGCAACCGTTGCCTTCGCAGCATAGGATTGTAAGGGCGCCTGAGATTGATTGGGCAAAATACGAAGAGGGACTTGCAAACGTTTCTCTCAATCACGACTGTATGAACGATGAAAAAAATCCAATTTTTCAGACAATGAACATGTTTGATTCAGTGTCGAAAAAATGAAATCTACGAAACTTGTGTATAATACCATTTGAAGCTTGCTTTATTGACAGCTTACCACTTAAATATAAAATAATAAAAAATTTAAAACTCTATCATACTGGTTGTTTGTGTATCTGCCATCATCATTGTGCTTAAGATCGGAGCTATTTCTTGTCTTCATCTTCCAGATCTGTGACCAAAAAAGTGTCAGAACTCACAGGCACATCTGAATTTAATGGCTGCCACTTATTGTCTTGCTTGGGGTGATCAACTCGGCGAGGCAATCTAGGAGGGTCATCCTCTTTCAAATCTACCTTTCTGCTGAAGTCCAGCGACAAAATCTCTGGATCCTCATCGAACTTGTGAGGGCGGTTCTTGGCAGTAGAGTTAAACGAGGAGCCACCCAAGGCGCCAAAAAGCTTGGTGTTTTGATTCAGTCCAGCAGGAGACGAGTTTCCCTCTCCTTCTTGCGAGAACTTCTTTGTAAGCCCAGAAACCCAACTGTTGATGGTTGTCTTAGCTTCCTCAAAACCTTGGGAGAATTGCTCCTTTAGCTGATCGATTTCGTCTGGCGACTCATCGGAATCCTCTCTTTGCGCATTTGTGCTCCTCTGACGAGATTTCGCAGCCGCACGTCTTCTGCGCTCTTCCCTATCGAATTCTTTCTGCAATTGGCGAGCCAAAAGCTCGTCATCGGTGAATTGAGGCTTTTCGTCCTTCGCAATAGACTTTTTTGCAGCCACAATAGGCTCCGGCTTGTACGTGGGATCCAGCAAAGAAAGCAACGCATTAAAAGCGGGGTCCATACGTCCTTCAGATGCAATCAAGAATGCCTGAATGTACTTGTCTTCAATCTGTGGAAACGCTTCCTTTAAGTCACGTTTCATTTGCTCCCCTGGTGAAAGGGGACGTTCTGGACGAGTGGGCGCCTCCGCCTCATCCGTGAGCGCCGCAGATTCAGTGCTTGGCTTTTCCTTAGAGGTAGTTTTAGAGTCTTTTAGCTTTTCAGCCAGCAGAGGATTCTCATCCTTCACTTCTTTCTTGGCAGCACTTGCCTCCTTCTCAGGCTCATAATCCACAGGGACTTCTTCAAGGTCATCATCCCCTTTTGTGACCTTTTTGGTTGCTGTCTTATTCTCAGATCTCAGCCCAGCAGCACTCTCGCCCGTATTACTCTTCTTGGTCCCGACCTCTTCTAAATCTTTTAACTTGTCAGTTTCGAGAGTAACAGGCTCGGAGGAAGCAACTGTGAGAGATTCTTTGGCCATTTTGAAGTTCAGTTAGATAAAGGCGTGGAGGTAAAAGTAGACTCTAATATCTGACAGACCCCCGTATCAGCTAAAGCGCGGGGACGGGACAGGTGACATTGTCGTGTATGAAGCAAAAAACGTGACCTAGGTCACATGATTCTGTCCGCGAGTATAAGGGCATCGAATGACCTTTTAAGGAAAGAGACTTCTTTTTCTTTATTGATAGTAAAAAAAAATTCTCCGAATATTTGCTAGAGCTTGTTATCACATATCAATTGATTTCAAAGTGTGGACAGCGGAGGCAGAATCAATTCCACCGAATTTGAGGCTCGTTGTGCCTGGCCCTTTTGCAGCCTTGCGCCAGAGCCTTGTGGTCGGAAACCTCCTGATGTAGAGTCCTGTAGTGGTTCTTCAGGAGCTTACACGAAAATAAAGTCTAAGAGTTTTTCACCTCTCCTTCACGAGGGAAAGTAGTTTGGAATCTTCCGACAGGTTATAATTGTAGGTCTATGTTTGGTCTCGAGTCAAGGGAAATACCAAGCCCTTTCATATCCTTCTTCTTTGATAAACACATGGATATGGATCGTAAAAGGATCAAAAATCAGTGGTTGAGGCTTCACCTATATTTTTATCGCAAATTCTTCGACTACGTCAAGGGTGCTATTCTTCTTAGACTGCAAGCTGGTGATTTACAATGCACAGCAATGGCACACCTCCTTGCTCTCGTTGCACTGTCAATACCAAGAAAGACTGTCACGGCAGCAGAAAACGTGGCAACTTCCAGGAACATAAATGTGGGAAAACCAGAACTAGTGCATAATCGTCATTGCATTCTAACGCTTCATTCATGACTCAAAACATCTACAGACAGCAGTCTCACATATCAACAGACTTAAATTTTTTGCGTAATGTTCCCATCGAGCTCGATGAATCGTGATACGAAGGCTCCTTATTATATATATACAGCCTCTAAATGCAGTTGTAAAGCTAGTAATGCCCCTTCAAGCATCGCTGCTTCTCAATTTGTCCTTCACCTCCTTTAATTCTTGCTTTCTCCTGTTTAAATCCAAGGCTTCACACTCCTCCCAGATGTGTTTGTCGTGGTGACAGTCAACTGAGGAGTTGGCGCTCTGTCTAATGAGACAGGTTTGGTAAAGGGCAAAGTAAGCACCGCACCGGTCCCTCCATTTCAATGGGACCTTGTATTTTTGCAAATCCTGCTCCGAGACTATGTGTTAGTTTCGATGAATATAATAGGCATTAGGTCAGCGGGCAGAAGAGTGGAATCAAAGCATCAAATGCTTAAGAACGCCACGCTAACATATCCTCCACATGGGCGACAAGTGAGTTACCAGAGCAGGTGACGATGTAAACTGAATGTGAGGGTTATTGAGAACATACGAAGCGGAGGAAATTCCGTCAAAGCCATAATTCAGCACTGAAAGCGTATTTAGTTGACCTTACCGAGGTTCTCGAGTTTTGGCCAATGAGATGCACTGCGATTGCGAGGGCTTCTCATACAGGCTTCAAAGCCAAGCAAAGGCTTTTGAGATTGAGAAGTTAAGATAACATGCCATATTCGAGTTAAGGCTGGGCATTATTTTCAAAACATCTCAGATATCTGATATGTTTTTGTGTAACCCTCTTGATCATTCTTGATCCTCGATTTTGTTACTTCCGAGCCTTCAACTCCACTCACCATTACAACCGCACTTACTCAAGTGGCACGGTGATCTACTTTAACAGTTAGGCATGGGAAATACAAAGACAGATATTTTTTTGAGCGTGGATGGGAATGTTGACACTATCCAAAAGCTTCATGAAAAAAGCACATTTAATTTGGTCGCCAGCTTGTACACGCCCTGCATCTCCGCTCGATATGATTCTGACTAGACAAACCCCGAGAGAAAAAAAGCCGATGCATCTTTGACCTGGATTCATTCTCTTTTGAGGTGTCGGCTGTTCACTTCTTCAATCCCGTCGCTAAAAAGCGAACGAGAGAATTGTAGCCCAGTTGTAAGTTGCGAGTTGACATCCTTATAAAAACTCCATTTTGGATTCAGCTCATCTACGTATTGATCAAGTGAGCCTGGGCTGCTTCCCTGGAGACATTCGTCATCCGTCAGTCATCAGTAATTTCGTATATTTTTCTATGCATGTAATGATCAGTGCTTCTCGAGTCTTTGTTTTAAAGCAACATACTGACATTCAAAAAACTTGTCTTTAGCAGCATTGCAGTAAGATGTGCCTTTTTCGAGACACTTATAGTATGAGATGTAATGAGCAGCACACTTATCACGGTTCACAAAAGGAACATTGCTTGACTCCAACTCGCTCTGAGAAGCTGATTACGTTAGTAAAAGAATACAGTTGAACGAATTCTCGGCCATATCTCGCGGTGATTCACGTCAAAATAACCGACAATGGCAAGTAGCCGTGACAAGAAAACATACGGAACGCTGGAAACTCGTACAGTTGGGTGCTTGCAGCCATTTTTTCCAACTTTAATCAGGTCACAACGGTGAGACGCCTTTGAGGTCAATGCTTTTGGGTGAAGCATTCATGTCGCACAGTGAGGCATAGAATGTCGCTCATTGGACGACATTTGTATACCATGCTTTGTCGCGATCTCATCCTCGATTGAGTCACGTGCGAAAGATTACCGAGATGTAAATCTGTGTTGACAAACGTCACGTGATATTATTAACGCGAGCAAATTTAAGTTCTGCGAGGTGTTTTTAAGCGAACCTCAATCAAATGCCTGTTTCATGTACTGCACCTTGCTGCCATGATGCGAGGATGCTTAAACGAAACAGGGCTGGAGAGACTCGAGTCACGCATCTTTTCCCCTCCCTGTAAAATTTGCGCTTCAGAGTTTATTCTCCCCATCACCTTCGCAAATTTGCGCTCACGTGTGTCTAAACTTTCATCAGGAACCTTCTAGTCCACGTCGGATTTTCCATTCGCACTCTTTCTCTGGTCAAAATGGGGAATTCAGTACGTAAAATCCATCATTCGGGCAGTTTGAAAAGTGCCGGAGAAGATTTTAGACGAGAAATGGTATGCTGATTTTAAATTTGATCGTTTTGTAAGGTGCAGGCATGAGTGGGGGCACTGACAAAAAAAACCCAGCCACAAAAAATATTCCCCCTGCAAGACCGTTATGAACTTCAAAACGTGAGAAGAACTACAGATACGGAGACTTGTTGCGTGGCATTGATGTTTTGCAGATACGGAGACTTGCCACGTGGCTTTGATGTTTTACATATTCAGACTCCATTCAGTATTACTACAATAGTAAGAGGTTTGCAATGCTAATAAGTTTTAAGTTACAGTCCACCATACTAGCGCTTAATTACGTCTTTTCCTTAGAAATCTTACGAGTTATGAGTCTTACGAGTTATGAGTCTCACGAATTACGAATCTTACGAGTTATGGGGCCTCCTATTCGAGCCACGACATTCAACGTTCATTTGCACTATGGTCACTGGATCTCCTGTAGGCTAGACTTTTCAAAGAGCGTGTGAGACATGATTTTGCCTTTCTTTGATACTTCAGAAAAATCATAGCCTAGCATTTCAACAAGTATGATTACTTCCTAGAAAAAGAAAGCTTCGGTATTGAAACACTTGGTACTGCATATATACTGAATCTACTTTTTTCGGAAAGCAGGGCGGATGATTCCGTGAAGCCTTTCGGACGCTAGATTCGGACATTTCATACAGGCACACTCTCGTTTGTTTTAGAAGAAAGCAACCGTCATTCTTTGTGGCGGTTCTATCTTAAGGGGCTTTGAATCAAAGTATCAGCATTTTAAATTAGACAAATTTGACAGTTCACAGTTTATTTCAAGACTTAAAGTCTTCTGCTCCTTCGCGCATTGAAAATTTTTCAAGCTCAGTACAAAAGCCGTTTTTTTCCTGGCTTTGTTTCTCATCAACGACACGTCTACCGCGTATTTACCACCACTGATAGGTAGGTCACAAAAATGAGACAAAACACACCATTGCTTTCATCTGCTCGAATTTACAGGAAATTGAACTAAAAGACGCGCCTCCTGTGCTCGAGTCAGAGACCATGATGACGCCATATCCTTCACCCTTGAGGCTTGTTTGGAAACGCAACTCAGTTACTGGCAATGCCAAGGAAAATGCGCGATAGGAAATAGGATTGTCAAGAAAAACATCCCGGATTGCAAGATCAGGAGACATTTCCCAGTGGTCACTTCCGAACTTGCCGGCTGGAACAAATTTTGTCCGGCGCGCTTCAGCGTTCGGATCTTGATACACCATGCAGTATGTTACAGAAAATTTCGCTCTACTTCTCTCAATGAACTTGCATAATTGAATCCAGGCCTATCCCTGACGTCATTAGTAAAATACTTACTTCGTAAAAGTTTGTGTTTCCTGAAAAGACACTTTTAGTTAAACGCACTGATAAAAATGACAAAAAGCTATGTTCCTCGAAATTATTAGAGTCCTCACTTTAATCTTAAAGGCTCCATTATATCTCAGATCCTATGTATTACTAACATTTTTTTTTTTTAAACAGAGGCACTTTTTTCTTGGGCCAGATCTCGATCGGGAAAGGGAGGGCTGCGATCTAGGATCACTACAAGTAGGACTACGCGCATTTCCGCGGAGGTAGCTCGCATAAAGGTTATGAGAAATCTGCATATACTTCTCCGCCGGCATTACCGCGACAAGATCAACTTGGGCACCGGTAAGAATTTACACTCGAGGGAGCGAAGCTTCTCAGCTGTATATAGATTCACATATCAGCTTTCCCCTCAAGCAATGCTTGCGGCTGCCGTCAAAATTGAACTCAAAATTCAGACTCGAATTGCGACTTTAAGAATGTAGCAAGCCGCAGTGCACTATTTGATTTTGAGCTATTCTGGAATCAAGCCAGATATGAGGAGACGGTTGAGTAGATTCAATCCAATTACTAGCTTGATTTGCTGAAGAAGCTTGTTTTCAGTGAGACGTTGGCGAGATGAAAGTCTCTGACAATAAGAGAATTTCTTTTTTAAGAAGGTGCGCATGACTTTTCCTCCTGCATTGCAACTTCGAAATCTCTGCTGACGCATATTTAGGACTTAGGGATTTAAGATCCGGAGATAACGCTCGCTGAACATAATGCACACACATGAGGGCTGTTATTGTACTTCTTTTTGTTAAAAAAAATTTGAAGATCTGTATTTATCAAGATCTTGACCGAGTCATCAAGTTTTAAAATACTTGGGCTATATGAGCTCTGCTGCCAAGCAAAATTGTTTTCAAGAAAAGGCTCGCAAAATCGGGTGATGTAGACCCCAAAAATAAAATGAGCGAGCAAGCTAATCAAACGTGCCAATATTATTTATTTATGCCCAGAAAGTCCGACCTTTAACCGAGGAGTATTCCTAAAGACATGGCGATGAGTCAACGGGGTCATTCTCCGAGCGTGTTCGTTCTAGCAAGCAAATTGCAAATAAAAACTACCAGCCGAGTGACTAACGGAGCTAAGACTACATTTGGATTCTAATCTATGCTGAAGCTACACGAAGCATTTCTTATAAAATCAGGAGACATGCGCCGCAGCTTAATGATTCAGTTTCTGCATATTCCCCACGGACATCGCTCCTCAATCACTCCGCTTATCTGGACAACTCCCCGCCTTAGTTGCAGACAAATTATCACAGGAAAGCAGCGCGTGAACGCATCATAGATAGCGGCGAATAAACACTAACGTGAGGTAAGTTTTGTTGGGTCCTGAAACTTTTGCCGACGAATAATACTTTAAGTGCCGTATGAGGTGAAATTGCGCTCCGTCCGCCGCATAGAGCGGGCGTTTGCGCGCAAGAGAATGCTCAAGGGGGCCATTGCATGCGTTCTTGGCCGCTGTGCATTTTCGGGGACTAGATTCCATGCAGCCTATCTGGCTATGCTTTGCGTTAAAGTCTGCCGCATGAAATCGCCTTCTTCATACACGTAGATATATAAATGAAGATTCGCTCGCTAAACATGGATCTCTGTTGCATTGATCTGACCAGAATCTTGCTATCTATCATTTCCTCATAGCCATGTCGTCCCCGAAAATAAAGCTTCCTTCGATAGCTGAGCTCACTTCATCTACGAGGCCTACAACCTCATCGGATGGTCTGCCATTGCTGACCTCTCACCCGATGCCATCTGTTATAAGCTCCTTTTTGTCTGGGCTCCATCATGTCAGTGTTCTGGGTGCGCCTTCCTCTATGACGAGCCCTATAGCATTTTCCTACAACACACACGACAATACGCATGCATCTGGCACCAGCAAATCTGGGGCTTCACCAAACACACACTACTTGTACGAGTCGGGGTCGCTCGTAAAGACTCCCTTTTCCCAGGACTTTAGCCGACCTTATTTTATGCAACCGGGTGTGCCGGGGAGCACAGGGGGCAGAGTTTATTTGCCCGCTCAAGAGCATAACAATGCATACAACGTGCCGGAGATCGTGAACAAAGCAATGAACGAATGTCATCGATGTGGGACCACCGAAACGCCCGAGTGGCGGCGTGGCCCGAATGGTCTACGCACCCTTTGCAATGCATGCGGTCTTTTTCATGCAAAGCTAGTGAAGCGCAAAGGAGCTGCTGTGGCGGCCAAGGAAGTGCTCAACAACAAAGTCTACAAGGGAAAAAACGGCAGAAGAGTGTGCGTGAAGAGGCCCGAGGAAGCCGATACAATGGGGACTATCAGAGAGGCTCATATCACGGAAATACCCCCCCTCGCCCATACGCCGCTACAAATGTCCAGTGTACCCCCGAACTATCTGCCTCCAGGGCACGACTGCCTTCAACAAATACCCAGATACCAGCACGCTCCTGAGATGATTCACCAATATCCTCACCAGCACGCTAATCCGCATTTTTACAAATTGGGACCATTCGCCGCCACCGCCTTGCCTGTCTATTCGCACTGCGCCGGCATAGAGGTGATGTCACCACCCCAGTTGGCCCGCCCAGAGCATTCGATTTCAATGCTGAGACCTTGATTGCACTCTACGCGTTGTTTAAGACGATTATGTTACAGATAGTGCAAATGGGAGGCTCCGTTATCTAGCTTGTTTTTGAATACTGCGTCGCTCCCTCGCTTCACCACTGCTGCACGTGGGAAATTGTATATTTATTGGGTTTTGGGAAATAAAGTTTTGGGCAAAGGTGCCTGATTAGTAATACATCAAGTAAGATTACCGTTTGTTACCCGGTCTTGAAACCTGTACCCAGAGATTGCTTAGGGTGGGAGTGTGTTTGGTTCGGTGCCTGATTAGTAATACATCAAGTAAGATTACCGTTCGTTACCCGGTCTCTAAACCTGTACCCAGAGATAGCTTAGGGTGGGAGTGTGTTTGGTTCGGCCCGGGCCGAGTTGCTTCCGGCTTCCCGCGAGAAATGAGTCGCAGGATTTCTAACATAGACGTGAAACACCTCCCTTTGCAGGAGGTCTCGCCCTTCTTTCCTGGATCTCGAAAAATCTTGAAACGGTTGGCATTACGGACGTCATGAACCCCCAATCTATACCACAAGTGTAGGGCGCTACTACAGTAAACAAGATCATGAGAATCTGCATCATAGGGGGATCATGATCCTGGCATCAAACCACGCACTCCTCGGTCGCTTTACGCAGTCCGCTCCAAAGCCAGCTACGACCAACAGATGGCCACGGAACCTCTTGTTAGTTAAGCATCCCTTTCAAACTTGTGGAACCGCTAGGCTACCGCCGTTGAAAAAAGGGAATAACTAGTTCCGGTATATCATGGCGGCTGTGATCTTGCGCAGTTCGAAAAAAAGCAAAGAAGCCTCTAGTAACGCTTCGTGGCTTAGAAAGTTTCCGTGCCGGGCCGAGGCGTGGAGGAACATAGCAATTGACGAGTATTGCTTCGAGGGGCATATGGGGGAAGAAAGCCTACATATTTATGTCACCAGGCTTTTTCACGCATAAGAAGAAGTCTTGCTTCAAACAAGGCGTCGCCACGCATACGAAGGGCATGTTGCATATCGCAACAACGACTGTGATAATCCCGAACAAGAATTACACCGGCTACAGCGACTTCTGGATTCTAACAATCTGTTATACTAAGTACTAACGATTCCTTCTATTAACTTAATTGTCCGTTGAGGACCCCAATTAATGCAAACT